>BMAW01058244.1:835112-958927 GCA_019974015.1 Nephila pilipes | reverse complement strand
TTTCATTCATTTTGTTATTAATTATTTCATTCATTTTGTTATTTATTTTGAGAACCTCTTCTTGTGTATGAACCATGACTTACGTAAGTTGGAATAGCATTGGGGAATAAGGTTGATGAGATAGCATTTATAAGCATCGAAGAGTTTAATAAATGGATTAGTGATAAATGAGAGGGACTGGGAGTTTTGATTCGGTGATTATTATGAAATTGACTATGGGCGAATGAATATCCAGCCGGATCTAGATTATACGTTTAGTACTAAGATGAAGTAGCACTGACAATATTAATCTTTAGTAGTGTATGAATTGTAATAGTATAGGAATTTGTTCCACATATATAATAATTGATATATAAAATGTTGAATATTCAAAGACCCTCCGAATGAAATCATTTTGTTTTTCTTCATTGTTTGACTATTTATTTAGAGGCTGAATATTTCACTTGTGATGGACCAATCAGTGGATAATCTGGGGCGTTACAGTATGCTTAAATATTTAGAAATAGATCTGTTGATTGCATTTTAAACTACTTGGAAAAAAATTCAGTTTCTTCCGTCTCTGACGTTGGGCTATTCGATATTTTCTCTTCACTAACTTTGGGGACTTTTTGGCAATTTAAATTGTTTAAAATTACAATATCTCCCCGACCGAAATGAAACTTAATTAAGTAAATTAGATGAAGATAGAAGTGAATTGATGCGATTAAAAAAAGGGATATATAAATGAAGAATAATTAAAAGGGAAAAGAAGGAAGATATTTGATAACGACTTGCTGATGGATATTTATAATTTGGATTGAAGCATCTTATTTCGTTAAGTGGACTGAAGCGAATTCAGTTAAAGTATTTAGACAAGAATATGCTGTTTATGTGAAATGACTAAATCAGAAAGAGTGAATTGGTAAGCTAAGAATTTATTAGTTGGTCGTAATTTAGAATTGACGCATTAAGTGGGATTCGAGGAGTGACCTTATCTACTTTTTTCATTGAAAAATAATGTATTTTATCTTGTTCTTATGTATCTTCAATTGGAGTCTCGTAATTAATCTCTGTATAATTAAAAAGAATAATGACTGTTGAATTAAATAATGCAGGGCAGTCGTCACACCTCTTTCATCAAAATATATCGTACAAATAATATCAATAAATTTTGCCTGAAGAATTAGAAATGGAATAGCGAGTATAAAAAAAAGAAGCATTTATTGATTGAATCCCAAGAGATGAAATGTTAGAATCTTATTTTCTCGCCATAATCTCAAGATTCCTTAAAACTCGAATGGGGTTGGTCAGCTTCATTTTAAATTTCTCGCATATTTGATCATATATAAATTCTAAAGAAGGAAAAAGGCATAATTTTACTTAGGACTGAATTTTTTTAAAAATTCTTATAAGCAGTTTTGGGAAGAGTTTTTTGAAATTTATAGCATACAAAATTATTAGTAGTGTTCTATCCCATGATTCAATATACGGAAAATAGGCCAGTTTTATCTTACTATAGTAACATCAAGTCTCATTTAAATGTTGCATTCTTACGTTTTATTTTAAAATAAAAATGCATGCATTTTTTATTCTTGACCTTAAATTACTGTTTAGGTTAAAGTAAAACACGAAGAGTTTAGAGTATCTGTGAGGGGTTTTCTTAAAAAAACAAAGTAAGAACTATTTAGGATGTGAGGCTTTCTCTTTATTATTCCTGTTACGTCCAGTATGATTTTATTCTATATTTGTATCGTTTTATTTTTCTTCAGAGAGCCCTAATTTATTTTCGAAGTTTTTAAAAATAAACTCGGCTATTTTTTTTTATATCAGACATAAGTCAGAGAAGAAAAGGACGAAGTATATGAAACATTCATTTAATTTTACAGTGGTAAAAAAATACCAACCAATTTTTTTTAAATTAGGTGAATTTTTCTTAATGTGAGGTTTATTTTTAATTAATATAAAAAGCCATATTATTAATTAATTGTACAAGCCCCTATATTACTATCTTCTGCGAATGTAAAAAGAACAGGAACTTCCTTTCCTTCTGCAACGTGAATAGAAAAACGCAAAGTTATGATAACCAAGCTATTCATATCTATTCAAAGTTCAATCTCTAGACTCTATATTTGTGGATATATCCTATACGCGTCAGAACTTAACGTTTAATATAATAAATACTTACCGCACCAATCGGTTTCGAGTCCTTAGTACAGATGAGGTTCGATTCCCTGATCCTCTGTAATTTTTTCCTGGCTGGAAATTTATCACTCCTTGCACTTGTCAATACTGTAACTATTATAGATTCCATTCCCTGTCTGTACTACTAACTTCAGAATTAAATTCTTTCTGCTTATAAATGAAATTTATCAAATCTATACACCACAATGCAGAAATTATTATTAAATCGATGTAAGTCACATTTCATCTACTGAGAGTGATTTTCAATTCTAGCAATATCATATTAAAGTCTTTGAAACGTTAGTTGAAGAGAAAATACCATAAAGATCAAGTTATAAATGCTGTAATCAGTTTTTATTTTATTCATTATATTTCATTAATACGTTATTTGTGAGCAAATTTCAAAATTTGCAAAATTTCAAATTAATTACACACAAATATTACATAAATTATTTGCTTAAAAATTTATAGCAAATATTCCCAAATTTGGTTTTTATAATATTTCTAAATTTCTCAAAGAAGGAAGTTATATTAAAGTATTCTTAAATAAATAGAGTAATATTATGGAGGAATAAAAAAATTTGCTTAAAAAGTTCAGAATAATTAGAAAAAGAAATTTTAAGCTTTTATATAAATTTTTAGAGGAAATAATAAAAACAGGTATTTGTTTTTGTCTAATTTTATATAATATACACTAAACAAAAGATGTCACTTATCTTTTGGAAATCAAAGCTTTATTCCCCCTCTCCTCATTTGTATTAAAAATATAACACGAATTGTTTCGTATAAAATTGTAAAAACATTCAATTAAGTAGTGTTAAATGTTTTTTTAAACTATAAATATCTCATATATTCATGTTATTACATTAGGAACACAATTTTAAAAGCCCTTTTGATTGGTCTAGTTTGAAATGTGTTGAAGTTACAACGCAGTAAATAAAGACAAAAGAAATGCATTTTCTTATATACTTATATTTGTATGTTTTTATTAGAAAATAAATAATCACCCAATAATTAATTTAGACATAGAGCCACTAACGGGTACAAAATATTCCTTTTTACAGCATAACAAGATAATTTTCACCTCTTCATAATTCAGGGTTATTAATTTCTCTGGAATTCTACTGATCCAAGATAACATAAATAACTCATGGTGTGAAACAAACTACGATTTAAGTGTTTTAAAATTCCTCAGCGAGTGTTTCAGTGTAAATAATATGAAGGTACTATAAATTAAACTATAACATCAATAACAACATGTAGAATGTCGAAATCATACTGAGAGACAAGGGAAAATTTTAAGGGATTTTTCAAAGAAAGTTTTAAGCAAAATTTACATATATCCAGTTTTATTCTTATAAAAATTAATTATAAGTTATGTTATAATAAATTGATTTTGAAGTGGACATATTACGAACATATTACGGTTATTCTCTCTCTCTTTTTCTAAATTTTTAAATCTTGTAGTAATTTTTTTTTCTTTCCTTTTCTGAAATTATTTTCTTTCGCACAATCACTACAGAATGAATAATACTCTCATTTCTTAATAATATTGCTCTTTGAATGCTATGAAAACGAACAAAGATATATAAAACAGTAACGAATACTTAATATTTTGTTTCGACATTATAATAGATTGTACTTTCATAATGTTAATGAGAGTATACTCAAAAATACAAACATTTTCTGACAAATTTGAAATTTTTTTTTATAAATATGCTAAGTTTCATTATTGTGTATAAACTGTTTTTTCAAAAGCTAATTTGGAATTACAGAATCGAAAACGAACCGGAAAACCTGTTTTATGTAAGAAAAAAAAACAGGTTTCTTCTAAAAAATTTATTGCATATTAAAATAAATTTTCTATATTTGATAATGGATTCAAAAAATATTATATATTATGATGTTTTTTATACGAAAAATTATTTTGTGTTTTGGTTTAATTCCTTTAACATAAAGTTGAAGGACTTATTTAAAAATTTGATTCAAATAAAGATAAGATTTCTCCAGATAGATACGCTGTAGATAACCTCAGGTGCTTATACCATACTAATAAAGTAAACATACATTTTTGCTTAAAAGGGAAAAAAAAAACTTTTTAAGTGACTAGTTTATCTGAAATGTTTTAAGGTATTGAATTTGTTTCATAGTGATATCAAAATCACTATGCAAAACATTCAATACTTAAAACCATTTCAAGAAAGCTAATCGTTAAAATGTTCAATAAAATAATAGTTCGCATTTGGTAACGGATTTCGCTTAATAAGTATCCTAACAATTGAATTTTTTGCTCAGGGATATCAACAGATACTTATTCATCAGAACAATAATATGAATTAGGTATCCAATTTCATCCGATAGGTATCCCAAGTATTGAATTTATTACATAATGATCAATAGATACATATAGACATTCAATGAAATAGCAAAGGGAATTAGGTAGCGGTTTTCACCTAATTAGGTATTAGAGCAATTGCGTTTTTTGCTTAGTGATTTCAATAAATATGTAAAATCGAGTCCTGAAAGAGTAACGTAAATTTCATCTAATATGCATTCCAACGTTTGAATTGATTACATAATGATATCAGGTATGTAAAAATGTTCACTGGAATGATAACATAAATTTCATGTAAAAGGTATCCCAACATTTGAATTTATTGCAAAGTGATATCAAAAGATACGTAAAGATGATCACCGGAATAATACATCGAATTAGACTACAGATTTTACCAAATAGATATCTCAACAGTTGAATTAATGGCGCATGCTGGTTTAGCAAATACATGATTGATATAATATTTACTGAAATAGTAATGCGAATTCGGTAATAGATTTCATCTAACATGTATCCCAACAATTGAATTTAGCGCGGTGATATCAACAGATACGAAAAGATGTTCATCAAATAGTAACGTGAATTTTATCAAATAGGTATTCCAATAAACCGTTGAAAATTCGATCTGTTTTTAAACAAGACATCCAATTACCCCTTCGCTACCGACGCGCGCGTCTCCAAAATTGACGCCTCTATTAAACGCTTGCGTCAAAAGTAATTTATCACGAATCGCACGCTTCTGAGTCGGCAACGAACTAATTTCCCATCAGTGAAATATGATTTCTCTCTGCCACAGCAAAAGATTTTTGCTTTTTCGGCCGTAAATTCCTCCAGAGATAAAAGATGTTATTACGTGTTGCATTTATTCTTGGGTTTTATAGTCGATACAAATGATGGTCCTCTTTTCAAATTCTTTATGGTGTCGTAAACACTTAAGATAGTATTCCGGGTTGTCTTGCGTCATGCGCATTGATCAGTTCAGTTTTCTAGAGGGAGAAAAAAAAACATTCTATTTAAAACTAATTCCGAAGTTTGTGCTTTAGATTTTTGTTTTCTTTTTTTCTCCGTCTACGTCTGAGATGTCTATTAATGTGATGGTGTTAAAAATAATTTCAGGTTGCGGAATAAAATTGAAAAAACTTACAGGAATCTGTAACAGTTCTGGCATTTTATTTCGTTTTATTTTCACTATATTTTAAGGATATCTTTGTGTGATAAATATATTAGGACCAAAAATCAGAGCAATTTTTACAATAAAAAGATCGTTAGAAGACTAATATTATATTCCGTCTTTATTAACCAATATAGAAAGTAGTGTTTTTTAAAATACAGTCGAACTTCGATAAATTAAAGCGAAAAGGACCAATATTTTTTTTATTTTTTTTTTTGAAATATGCAAAAATTCAAATTACATGTTTCCGAAAGAGAAGAGATAAAGTTTTAAAAAAAAATTAACTTCTTCGCAATCAAAGATTTAACAAACAAACTTTATTTTAAGAAACACATATATATCACGATCGACATAGTTAGATTTAAAAAGTCAAATATTATCAAAAATAATTACAATACTCTTTAACAAGCTTCAACTTTTTTTTAAAAAAAAATCACGTATTTTTACTTAATACGTCCCTAATTACTTCTTTGAATACAGTCTCTGAGTCATTGCAAACGATTCCAACCTATAAGATGATGAAAAATTATATAGGGGTGTCATAAAGTTTAAATCTTACTGAGAAATAACTGAGATATCGGGATAAAAATTTATTCTGTATTTAAATTGAACCTTATATACATAATATTGTAAATCAAAGCTGCTCATATTAATTTGTAAGGTTTCAGGGAGCTGTAGAAACAAAGTAACCGCAGTATATGAGAAGATCTGCTGAGTTTAATAATGATAGACTTCAAAACGTCAAGAAGCGCTGAGAGGAATGTATAACTCTCGATGGTGACTTTGTAGAAAAGTTTTAAAAATGATGAATAAAAATTAAATTTCTATCTCGATTATTTTTAGTAATAAGTAAAACTTACACTACCCCGGGATAATAATTCAAACCTTACAATACTGTATGATACTTCAACCTAGGTCTGCCTGAAACCAAATAAACCAATATAAATAGCTGAAATGGACAATGTTATGTACACAAGGATCCATTAATATGAAGACTAAATTTCTTCCAGATATCTCGGTTATTTCTTAGTAATAATTGAACGAAGCAAAGAAGTTATGTTGGACTGGAAAATGGAACATAGAAGCACTTTTAAAATGATTCACTTTTTGATGGTATATATATTGCTGTTGAATGAGAGAGAGGGAATGTTACATCGAGGGAGAGGTGGACGCGAGTCCACCGCTCCGATATTTACATTTTGAAAATTTGAAGAAGGCCTAGACGTAGTTTCAGTGTCGAGACTAAAGTGAAAGAAAGAGAAATTTACCTTGCTTAGAATTTATATGCAGGGATTCCTTCAAATCATGTTTCATTGGATGGAGGAGTTTCCATTTTTCATGGACTTAAACTGCAGACAGAAATCTGGTAAGACTGTCTCAACAAGTATTAAATTTATTATTATTATTATTATATATATATAGTGTGTGTGTGTGTGTTCGTGTGTGTAATTTAATATTTCTGTAATTTGTAATTAATATTTTATTAATTAAATGTGTGTTATCACAATGATTGTTTTCAATAAAATTGGGTAGAGTGAAAATTTTTATTTCATTGATAGGAAGGTGAAGACAGCTTTTTCGCTATTAACATCCTGTATTATATCCCAGTAATATCATATAACTTCTTAATTTGCAGTTAATATATTGCGCATTACTCTTCATGCTTTATTTATTTTTGACAGTTTCGTCAGTCCTGACTGAAGTTATATACAAGTATAGCTATCAAAGACGTAACCATTAATTGGTTGAGTATTTTACCAAATATCGCAAATAATCTGTATTTAAGGAGAGATTCTATTGTTCTTCGATTTGCATTTTATACAAATAACAGGTAAGCTGAAAGGATATTATAATTATAATTGCTGTATTTTATTCTTTTCCTAAAAAGTTTTTTTTTATACAATAATTCAAATAATCTCAAAAATTGAATTTGATTCTAAATGTTAAGCGTTTCAGTAAACAATTTGTATGTGCATGTATCATTATAGATTGATTGCACAGTACAGCAATGTATAACAAACTCATACTCGGAAAAATATATATGTAGATTCAAAATCTCCCAGTACATGGCATAAGATATGTTACAGTTGGCAAGAATTACTGTAATAAATTTATAATCATCATAAGTCCTGATAAGTACAGTAATGTTTTTTTATATATTTTTTCTAAAGTATGCCTATTAGTTTCAAACCGATTTACAATTCAATTTAGACTTTTTCTTTTAAAAAAAAGCCATAATGTCTCAACACTTAACTCATCAGTACAACGACAGTTATATTAGGTATTAAAATTTTACCATTTTTTTTATATCAGCTGAAACATTATTTGGTGAAACTCTGATTGAGTCAAATATTAAATAACATGAGACATCTGACTCTTCTTGATAAAAACATAAACCAAACAAAAACTTTTTTTTTTTCATTGAGTATAAATATTCTTTTTAATATGTTCATTACTCTTAATAGAAAATCCAAAATTAGGGCTCAAGTCCACTAGCCATTTTGATTTTGTCAACATAACGTGAATCCTATGGAATTTCTAATTTCCTCCTTAAATCTAAAGTATTTTATCTGTTTAAATGCTGCAAAGAGGATCCGAAGGAGGAAAAAAATAATGAAGGTTTCTGCTGAGTTTTGTTTTTCTCTCCAATTTTTGAAAATATTTTAAAATACCGTCAAATCCATAAACGAATTATTAAAATAGACTTAAATATAATTTTAAAAATCGAAGAAAAATGGTAATTTTATAGAAACCTTGTTTATTTTTTTATTCTTTCGGATGCACATTTTTGTTTCCAAATAGATAAAATATCTAGGTTTGAGGAGAAAAGTAGAAATTCCACAGGATTAAACATTATATTCACGAAATCACTGCTTATAGACGAGAATCTTAAAAGTAACAGAGCTCTACTAGAAATCAAGAATCAATGAATTTTTACTTTGAAAACTCTCTGTTGAAAATACTTTGTGGAGTTCATATCCAATTTATTTGGTACGGATGAAAAATAAATCGTTTTTCTTGCTTTATTAATCTTTTTTATTGGAATAAAATATATTTTATCATTATAAAAACCATGCACAATTTTATAAATTTTCTTTTTTAGTTTTGAATGATACCTATCTCTCTAAGGATTTCCGTATAAAAAATCAGAATTTAAACATTCTTTTTTAAAGAACTTTTATATAGCTAGTTTGAATCTTGTTTTGTTTTATATTTTGGTCAATTATTTTTTTAAAATATTTTGGTTGCTAATGTAAAATGCATTTACAGATTATTAACATAACTCGATTTTGGAAAGAAAAAAAAATTATGGAAACGGAATGTTTACTTTATTTTGAACTGCTTTATATATTTTTTAAAAGAGAAATTGGTGGGTCTTTTCTTTTGTTTCAATAATTAGTTAGGAACAATTCAAAGTGTGATTTTTTTTTTATTACTCATGGCATTTTCAGTCTTATTTTTAGATTCACTTTTTCTTCACTAATCTAAGAAATGGGCTCAAACCCCCAGGGCAACAGAAGGAGGGGAAAAAAGAATCGAACTTTTTCTCTTCGATATACTTTTTTAAACCGTCCCTCTGAGAAACAGGAAACTAGATTGCATTGCATCAGGACACACCGAAAATAGAAGGAACGACAGATAACGAAAGAATAAAAAAAGAACATTTTTCGAAAGAGCAGGCAACTCCTAAGAGAGAACAAGACATATATATATAAAAAAAAACTCTATTCCCCCCTTCCCCCTGAAAAAAAACCCCCCCCCATTTGCGGGGGGGGGGGGGGGGGTGGAAAAAAAAAGAACATGGCAAAAGCGAAAAGACAGATCCCAACAAATGAGCTTGTAAACGAATGAGGGTGGTTCCTTCCAACCAATCGATTGCTGGCTTGCTACCAAAAGATTCACCTCCACCCCCACCCTTCCCTCTCAGCCCCCTTTTCGACCCCCTTCCCATCCAAGGTATTCCGCTGGCAGGGAGAAAATTGTGTTTGCTAGCAGTGCAAGCAGATAATAGTCCGCCAGATAGTTTAGCATGGGCAGTGGTTGGCCGACAACTTCGAAAGTAGAGGGGGGGGGGGGGGGAATGCCAAAACGAAAAAGGTTAAAGAAGAGGGGGTGCTCCAAACAGTGATGAGGGAATTTGGAGAACGCCGCTGATCGATCGAGAGGTAGGTCTGTGCGGTTTGGTGCATTTCACACAAAATGGCGGACAGGAAAAGGACTTGCTGTGAAGAGGAAGGAAAAAAGCACCTTTGGTCGGTGGTGCCCACTACAGGCCGATTGGGCAACCTCCCTCATCCAGCGTTTTTTTTTTTCTTTTTCCAATTTTATTTTTGATAGAAAAAAATATGTATAGTCAATTTAATAAATGAGAACAAATATTTCAAAAGCCAGTTTCTATACTTAAAAATGTACAAGAAACACAAGAATTGCATACATATATATATAATTTCAATGAAAAAATGTTTAAGAAGCTTGTTTTGATGTTTTTCGTTTTATTTGAAGAATATTTTCAGATAAGCCAATTTCTATGTTCGGAAATGTTTACGAAGCCTACAACAATTATTTACTTAAGACATGAAAGAAAACAGGCATTATGAAGATTTTTTTAATAATTTATCTCTGAAATCATTTGCAACTCATATTTAACTGTTTCATATTAGGAATATCATAGTCTGTCACATATCGTATGAAACTATTATTCATTATAATTTTTAATTACTAAATAAAAATTGGAATAAAAAAAGTACTTTGTCCTCTTTCGTTTGTTTTTGATTCTACAAATGCTCGTGGAACATTTCAAAGTGCTATCAGGAAAATGAGTGACAATTTTTTTCTATTTTGTTTTGAATATATGAAATACGTAATCCTTTATATATGAAATACGTAATATGCTGTCAGTTTTTTTTTCTTTTCCTCAAACCATTAGAGAGAGTTTGAGGGCACTCTAATGGGGTTCTAGATGAGTGGTCACTTCCTTAAAAAAGTTCGAGACTGGCACTTGTAAAAAGAAGAATCCTCATATAATTTTCATTACGGAGCTTAGTATAAACATACCCGAAATACGTTTAATAAGTTAAAGTATAGAAAAATACAAGAATTTAGTTTCATTTGCTTAAAATTTATATACACCGTTCACTCAAAGCTTGATGGTATGCTTAATAATGATCTATAGCACCTGAAAAAGAGAGAGAAAAAATAATCTAATTTTCTCAAACAAATATTATATTTTGCTTTTTATTTGAATTATATAATAAAATAGTCAAATAATGAAAGAAATCATATTAGTTATGCTCCAACCTTCGAGTATTTAAAATTCAATAAATAATATTATTACGTATTTGGGAAAAATTTCCTATACGTGCCTGAATCTGAAAAGTAATATTACAACTTAAGACACTTATCTGACACTTCCTAACCGGATACAAATAAGTATTAAATTTGTAAGCTGGATTTTACTACGCATCACTTCAAAGGTGATTACTCCATTCTAAAATCAAATCACCCAAGGTCTTTATTAATATATAATAAGGTCCACTATTAATAAAAACTTATTTCTATCTTCGATGATCTAACCTTCCAATCTCTCTATTATAGCTCTCTTCGGTTTATAAATGTTATTCTTTTTTTCGCCACACCAATAATTCTATTTAATTTACAAAAGCCACGGTTCATTCACAAGGTGACGTTCTCGAATCAATTAACGTCATTTGAAAACCTCTAGTGATTAGATGAAGGAAAATGCACAAGATAATTCCGTAATTTAGTTTTCAATGGAGATATTAAACAAAAATATTTATTTTACTTTTTCTGAATTAGTAACAAACACTCATAAAATGTTTATAAAAAAGCGTTCTGCGTTAAAAAACACGAAAAGGAAGTGCCATTTTTATTTAAAAGTCTTCTACGTTAAAAATATTAACAATAGTTTTAATATTTCACATTTATCTACTGATATCTTTAGTATCAAGTACATAAAATAAGAGATCGTTGAAAAATACAAAATGCAATAATATAGAACTCAAAATTCCATAAGAAAATAGTAAATTTTATAGGAGGCAATATTTTTTAATCGTTCTTTTTATAAAAACACTTTTATTCATTTAGTTCGCTTAAAAAAATTAAATTTTCATTTTTTACTATTGGATCGGATCGTTTGAAATATTACAAGAATATCTTATTGATTTCTACAGAGGCTTAGTCTCATTCTTTTTTGCGATGAAAACAATTTGAAATCAACTGATAGGAAAACGCAATCTACTGATGTATTGCTTATTATATAAAAATTTCCAATGGAGCTTCTTTTTCTATTTTTACTTTCATAATCCTCAAAACTGTAACCAAAAAGCAAATTTCAATTTGCCTGAAAGTATACAGCAAACAACCTCGAGTGAATTTTGAGAAACCCTATAATTCAAACTTTTTTGAAGAGAATTCTGTTCTGTTTTTTTTTTTTTTTTTATATATATATGACTACTTTCCACGACATATATATTCGCAATTCTATACAATTATAAATTAATTTTATATATATATATTTAAAATTTGATGCAGTATACAATCAGTACCTATGACGCCATGAACCCATGATCTTAGAAAAATACTTATCCATTTCAAAAACTGTTATCTATGGCATTTTAAAAATTTAAATAGATATCTATGGGATCAATTTTTAATAATATATTTCTTCTAGGAGTATCAGTAGTCTCAGTGGTGGACCTGCAGCTATAGAGGCCCAGGTGGAAATCCCTCTCTCCCTTTATTAGAATGATCATCATATAATATATAATCAACATTCTTTTAATTGAAATTAAATAGTTAAAGTAATTAAAAAGGGGTATTGAAGGGGTAACTCGGATATATATTTTAAATCTTAGAGGATTAAGACTTTTCATCTGGCAGGTTGTCCTTGGCACTGCCATAGGTGTGTAGCTATTCCTTAAATTCCAAGGGAAATTTTATTAAATTTGTTTAGTTTGTAACATTACTTTGATATACGCTTACCTACCCTTTCTTAACATAGAGATGTATCTATCACCCTGACCGGCCGCATGAGGCCTGTGCATAACTAGAGGTATGGGAAGCTGCTCATATCTTATAAAATTACAGCAACAGCGCTTCTAACATATGCACGACACATTTATTAGTAATCATCCTCTAAAAATAAAAAGTCCCTTTTATATATTTCTACATACAAGTACATATACCCAAAAATAAGTGGAGGCCTTCCCACCCGATCAGTGATTCACTAAAGTCTAATTAAGTTCATGCAAGCCAGAGTCAATTCAGATATCAAACTATTTTCTATTAGAATGTTTAATATACAATATGTTTATTACCATGTCTGTCGAAATGGTTCCTATACACACGCCCGAACCTAAGTAATTAATATTATTCATATTTATTTACCTTTCGATTTCCAACTGGGTCCGTGTCAGTAATAATACTTGTACAGAGGGTTCACATTATTCATGTGCATTAACTAGAAGAAGCTCTCAACACAATTAACGTCATATAAAAGCCCCAAAGTGATGGTTGAAAAGAAGCATGCGCCAGAATCCTTTATATAGCTTACGTTTAATCTTACTGTGAAGAGACATTTTATAAGTTAACGTGCAAATTTTAAAGTTCCATTCCTACTTCAAATCAGTTTACCAAAAATTACGTTACCCATGAGAAAATCCAATGGTTTCAACGAGCAAAATCCTTTTGCTATAGAACAACTGTTGCCATAAGAGTCAATCTTCTGCAAATTTTGAAGAAGAAACATTTTTAAACGTTGGCATGGTAAGCGCCGAAACGTATCCTCTCCCTTTCCGTTCACGTCGTAGTATGTTAGTAGGTATACCATTTAGTTATTAATATTAAGTGGTGTCTTCAATTTACAACCTCAGCCACGGGTTGCCTAGTAGTCACGGTCTCAGTTTCGCGGCCAGTGTTATTTTCGTCGAGTCGTGAGTTCGAGTCCTGATATTACTAAGAACCTGCCGTGTCGCGAGGCTGATGCACCATAAATCTGATCGACATCCCAAGTCCTCCCAGTGGCGGGATATGAAAGTTTGGAGAGGGAAGGTCCAGCTCAGGTCCTCGTACCTTGACCGAGGTTCAAAATTATGACGTTCGTCGCTAATAGCCCTCGTGTTGCTTATAAGTGTGACGTTAATAAACTATTCCAATTTGATTTACGACCATGTTGCCAGCATTCCATTTCACTGGTCATCAGTCGCATTTATATTTTTCAAAGGTATTTTCAGTTAAACCGGTAAGAATAATTGTACAAAATATTCAATCTATATATGTATTATGATTGCACATAATGTGAAAAATGCACGGCAAGTACTCTGTTATACGTGCTGTAAACAAAAATACGACTTGAAATTATGCTATGCGAAACTCATAAATAACAAATGAAGTATCGCATATATGTATATGTAAAAAATAGTTTTTGTGAAAAAAAAATTCATCCTACTTTTTAGGATACGTACATTATGTTAAGCAAATTTTTTAAATGCGTAAAGAGCACACATTATCCTACCAGATTTATTTTTATGGTCGTAAAGGAGGATGGTAGCTAGTCGCGTAGGTTGTAACATTTTTTAGTAGAAGTAGGAGCATAACATTTTTTAAAAATATATATATTCTTACATAATTTTAAGAAAATAATAATTAAAAAATTATGATTTGTCATTCTCAAGTGACAGCCGTAGCCTTAGCGTACGAGGGGCTATCATAAAATTTTAATTATTACTGAGAAATAACAGAAACATATGGATAAAATTTATTCTGTATATTAATTGATCCATATGTACATGATACTGTAGGTAATAGGTATTAATATTTATTTATTTGGTTTCAGGGAGTCGTAGATTGAAGTAACCGGCAGTATGGAGAACACAGAGTTCAGTTTACCGAGTTCTATGATGGCGCCATCGAAATGTCAAGAAACACTGGGAGAGCTTTGGATGGAGATTATATAGAGAAGTCTTTAAAATAATAAATAAAAATTGAATTTCTTTATCAATTTTGCTTTAATAGTAATTAAAACTTTATGATACCACGGGGCTAATGATTGAAATTTTACAGTATTGTGGATAACTTCAATATACCGCTTTCTGAAATCAAACAAATCAACATTAATGATCAGCATTAACACATAAGGATTCATTAATATACAGAATAAAATTTATCCTGATAACTCGGTTATTTCTTAGCATAGTAACTAGAGCTTTACAATACCCCTTCGTATTAATTGTGACCCCCTTTGACGTCTTAAAAGAATTGTATATTTCGAAGATGACAAGTAATTAATATTTATTAGCCACCCAAGGGCTATTGTTTTAGTTGGATCTCTTTTGGCGTACCAGATCAGTTTTCAGTTTTTATCGTTCGCTTCAATTTTAATTACATTTAGCTTAAATATATTTAATTTAATTATTCATCATTTGCTTTAATTACATTTAGCTTAAATGTATTCAATTTTATAAGTTATCTTTTGTTTTAATTTTAATTCTATTTAGCTTAAATGTATTCTATTTAATAATTAATCGTTTCCTTTAAAGAAAAAGGAAAAGTTTCTGAATGGCTCAAACCTGGGGGCTTGAGCCATTCAGAAAAGTTTACTATTGTCCATTTCTCGATATTTCATCGTTTACTTTATTTCAAATATTTAATTGAGTAATTTAATAATACTTATTTTAAAAAAGAGCCCCTTGGGTGGCTATATTTGTTACTTGAAAACTTTGCATGGAACTTTTTTTATTTATTTATTTTTGTTTTGTATGTAAATATGTTATAAGTGAAAATTATGTTCGTGTGGTTTTCGTGCTAAAGTGCATATGCGTTTTTTGGATTCCCTCTGATGTACTCCAGTACTTAATCGAGAAAAAAGCAACTGATCCATTTCCACTTAGTCAGAAATGAGCTGTCAGCGTTGAAATACGGCGCATCTCGATCAGCAAATCCGAGCGCTGATCTTTTCATCTTCGGATCCGAACGACCGAGAGATGGCTTCGAGATTGTCGTCGAAGATAAAGCCACGGATTAAGTGCCTAACAGAGGAGAGAGATTCTTTATGGCGACGTAGGGCTTTTGTCCGTCTCTGCCGCTGACCATCAAGTTCGCTTTGACAGCGTAACGCGGCTCTCCATGTCAACGGACCTCTCGTAAATAAAACATGGAGATGATTCCCGATCATAACTCGAAACACTAGAACAAGGATCGAAAAAAAAAAAAAAAAAATAGCGGGCTAAGTGATCAGTGAATAGTTCTGGATAGATTATTTTTTTCTGTATATACAAAATACTTTGTTTAGTGCTTAGGATGCGCTCCTTATCGACAAGAGCTAATTGAAACAGCGTTCAACACGTAGTCAAAAAGTAAAAACGACCAGAAATAAACAAATTTTAGTTTAATTTTAAGTTATTTTATAAGTATTAATTTTTAATGAACGTATATATTTTTTATAGATTTTTCGTACACAATAACGTCTATGATTACAGTGTATAAATTAGTAACGCTTTACGCAGCACTTCATATCATATCGATGACGTGGACATAGTTTCAGTACTAATGAACGAGAAAAACGCACACACACCCAAAGCGAACATAGGTGGTAACGATCGGCCTAACTTAATTTACAAAGCAAACACATGCAAATCTGCATGTTTGGTATATTATGTGTGTACACTACACATTTATAAATATATTGTATTCTATATAATAATATAGATATGCTCAAATATATTACCATATTACACAGTCAAAAGAAGCGAAATACAGATGAATCTATTAATTAATTTTTATTCAAGTTGTGAATATTTAAAGTTGATGCCTATCTTCTCTCTCTAAGGCTCCTTGGTCTAAGCGCGCTTGAATTATTGAATAGGAAGATTAAATTATCGATTCCCGGTTTACTTGAGTTCGAGTGAGTTGGATAAATGGAATTGAGAGCTGGATTCCTAAATCCTTTCCCTATCTCTTCAATGACCCACTGATCGCTTCTTAGATTACCAACGACTGATTCTGAGATTCCCCTTTGATTAGCTATCAACAACTAACTAACTTCTAACCTCAATATTAGCCTCTAGTAGCTTATATCTCTCATAACCAAATAAATCAATGCTTACGTAGCAGAGATGTAGAAATAAAATTCTAGTGATTCTAAAAGAGTATTTCGTTCTAGATTATATATTTTCCGGACACCGTTATCATGGTTTAGGAGCAGCCTGATTATAGTACTGTAACACTCCTGTATTATTTCTTTCACTTTTCCTTACTGTTCACAGCTAAAAGAATCCCTAATCAATAGTAAAATGAATATAAAGTCATACAGTCATAATAACCATGTTATTTTATTCTGAAATCTGTGAATAACCAAATTTCTAACCTACTTTATCTGTGGATATGTCTTATATGTATCAGAACCTAACGTTTAGTATAATAACTTAGTTTTTATGTGACCAAATCAGTCGGATTCAATTCCCTACATAATTTAGAGATGAGGGTCCAATTCCCTGACACATACAGTTCTTTCCTCGCTATGATGTGATCGCTCCTTACGCTAGTCATTAAATCCTATGCTTTCATTTATAGCTTCCACTCACCTATGACCAACCTCAGTATTAAATTCTTCGCTACTAATAAATACAATTTATCATATCTATTCACTACACTTCACTAATTGTAATCTGGTCTACATTAATTACGTCTCATCCGAATGGGAGAGATTTTCAATTCAAACAATATCACGTAAAATATCAGAAAGCGTTAGTTGAAGGAGAAACCCCGTTATAACATATATTTGCGAGTTTCGGATAAGAAACTGTGGTTGAAATATGATTTAAGTTTAAAATATAATACTATCACTCTAATATCACGGAAAATTACGTTCGATTTTCTTGGAATGCTCAAACAGAGGTGATGCTGGTAATTTAATAGTAACAGAGATGAAGATCAAGGCAGAGCGCATAACTGAATACAGAGTACAAGCATTATGAACGTATAAGCACAATAAGTAACGCATATGCATTTGGTTTAAATAAATTGAAGGATTCCTACGCATGCATCGAAAGGGTTTATCTAAAAATATTCATTTTCCAACTATCCATAAAAAAAGAAAAGAAAAAAAGTAATTTGAACAAGAAAACATGAAAAAGTGTTTTTTTTTTTCAAATTTCATATTTTCGCTTAACGTGTGTGTATTGAAATTTTTTAAGCTTCTTTTTTTCTACGCAATATTTTCTTTTTCCAGCGCGTGTGAGAATATCGAGTCTCGAATATGCGCTGAAGTGGAGAAAATTCCTGTACACACCAGAGAAGAATGGCGCAGAAGGAAATAAAAAAAATGCACAGGGAAGAAGTGAATTTTTGCTTTGAGTTATTAGCGACAGGTGCGTAGAGGAGTGAAACTTCCAATAATTCACCAGCCGTGTGTGGCAGGAAAGAACAAAATTATTGAGTAACCTTGCCATGTGGAAAAGACATAATTCATTAGGCATTTACAAGTCTTCCTCCCCCTCCTCCCATTCTTTTTTTTTTTCTCCTTCTAAAACATTTTTTCCCCTTCTTCTACAAAG
Source organism: Nephila pilipes (assembly GCA_019974015.1). NCBI lineage: Eukaryota > Metazoa > Arthropoda > Arachnida > Araneae > Nephilidae > Nephila > Nephila pilipes. Next base: position 940,689 of record BMAW01058244.1, on the reverse strand, counting down.
TGATTTTTCCTGAAATATTTCAGATTTTATTCTTTTAAAATTATAACGATTCGTTATATTTTTTTTTGTCCAGTTGGTTATTGATTATTTAACTGCATATATACGCCCTTTTGAATTCGCAAATGTAAAGTAAATATTCTATGGTATTACTAATTACCTATTTAAATTTAGACTGTTGTATTTGTTTGATGGAAAAAGTCCACCTGAAATTTAAAATACAAATAAAGTAAAAAGGTTGATATTTACCTCCTTCCTTCAGTTTTTAAAAATATTTTTAATATCTTGTCTAGTGATTCAGATCAAACTAATATATTCGCCATTTTAAATTCACGAACTTAATGTTAATACTAAAGAATTACTGAATATCTTTTTGAATTTGTCTACATGCGGAAAAAGTTCTCTTGAAAGGTAAAGAAAAAAGTAAGGTTTATATCTGCTTACTTTTTCTTCCATTTCTGAAAGCATCTTAATATCTCTTTTAGTAATTTAGAACAAACCAATGCTCTTTTCTAGACATGAAATACATTGCAATAAAATTAAAGATATAATGAATTTTTTATTAAATTTCTGATTTTATCTATTAGAAAACCTTTTCTACAATCGAAATTGTTTTGAAATTTTTTGCCTTGGATTGCAGTTAAAATTCGATTAAAAGTATTCGGAGAAAGATAATTGCCTAATTTTTAAATATATAGCAATTAATCAGATGTATCATTTGTGAATGAGACCTAAAGCTATTAAATATTTCGAATCCTTCCAAAAGATAATACTTTGCAGAAAGGATTGATGGTCTTAAATATTTTCAATGCTATTACTGCGCTTCTTTAAGTATTGACATTTCAAAAACGTGTTTTATTTCAATCGTGGTATAACAAGGAAAACTTAAATAGTTGAGTTATGAATTTATTTATATCAGGCGAGAGGAGAGGGATATATATCGGGATAGCTGCGGATGCACGTCCACCAAAAGAAGCAATTTAGAACGAGGAGACCAAAAATATTCCCTGGTTGGGAAGTTAAAGTAAGGATTATTCAAATCACAAGGAAATGTGTGTAGGAATCTTTAGGTATTTTACGTGGAGACTAATTGTGTAATAGGAAATATCCGTATTAGCTTGAAGAGTGGGAAACACTGATCTGAGCAGATTTCAAGAGTGTGTGATTACATTGATTAGAAACGTAAGAGGAATTGTTTCATGAGTTACAGATGAACATATTAACTATGGAATAAATTTAGAAATTAAATTAAATTTAAATGAAATCATTACACACACATACAAACACTTCAGTGTAACAAAAAAAAAAAAAAAAAAAAGAAGTAAAATATTTACAAAAAAAAAAATTATCCGACCAGGAAGAAATTAAATGAAAGTGTACTGAAAATCACAGTTTATCATCATTATGAAGGGAAACAAATTCCGGTAGAAAGTTTTTGATTAAAAACTGAATATTGTACTCATTCTACCTGTCTAACTATTGAACTTATTCAGTACATTTTCGTTTAATTTTAATTTTTTTTGACCGAAGGAAATTTTTTTTTTTTTTTTTTAATTTTTTTTTTTTTTTTTAGTCTTTTGTTTTTTTTTTTTTTTTTTACTTTTTAATTCTGTTTTTAATCTTTTGACACATAGAAGTATTTTTTTTTTAAATTATGTATATTATTTACCAAATATCTAAACTTTAATCTATTCTTTTATATAAGGGCTACTGAAACATTTTTTTTTTTTTTTTTTTTTGCAAAATCCATTATACACTAGAAATTATTTGGGTGACCTTGGATGTAAAGGTTATATAAACTAGAAATACATGTTATAAATACTTTCGAGTCATTAATCATGGAAAAATTTATTTGAGAACAGTTCTTTGGCATTCATAGTCTTACAATTATAAATCAATCATCAATATTCAAAGCAAATTAAACATTAGTTTACACGAAAGATTCATACTAATGAACTGGCAGTATTTTATTTTTACACAAAGAATAAAATTTTGGAAGAATATTTAATACTTCAGGACACACAGATTCTTTTAAAGTTTTTCATACTTGACCATTTTTTATTTTCGACTCCTGGTGTGCAGAAATAGTTTAATTTTGCTAAAATTTCCGATACTCTCATAGTTAACTATACCAAGACAATTCAAAAAGTATTCGTGTTCGAAATGGCAAATAGGGAATGGGTATATGCTCACTAAATTCATTGATTGTTTTTCCGTTTGCTAAGAAGTCTGTGAGTATATCACATCCCAAAAAATCGTCGCCATAAATTTTCCTGTTGTTTTCGCCTCCTTTGTAGCAGGTTCACCGTAACTCATAGTTTCGATTGTTACTTAGTTTCCGGTGTAGAATGATAAACTCAGGTCTCATCTCTGTAACAACTCGAAGCAGCAGCAATCAAAACTAACTTATGAATCAATGCCTCATTTATTCTGGCGCCGTTAACAGATGGCAGCACACATTGGTAACATAAAGTTACCTGAGGAACTCCATCTGTTAGTAAGTACAGGTGCTTTTAGAACTAAACTCGAATAATATCAAATGAGAGTCACGATCCATGTTTTGAAAGCCCTACGAGTACCTTTAATCATGAATTAAAAAATGCGTGAGAGCGGAAATTTAAAATTTCAATTAACCAATATTCTTTATTTCTTTTACAGCACGATAAACTCAAAACAAAAACTTTTAATTCTTTCGTAAGTAAAAGACATACATTTATTTATTTTTCTTTTGTTCTTTATTTCAGGTTTCATCTTATGAACATTCGTCCTTCTACAAAAGACAAAGTAGACAGAAAATGAAGACATTACAAAGACAACTAAATAAACCAGAAAAGCACGTCTGCGTGCCGCCGTTAACAAGGTTTCGAGGAAAGCTGTTTCATTTCACTGCTTCTAAGATAAGATAAGGTAGATTATATCTATGTTTCATTCGTAATGACACTTTTATCTCATTTATCATTCAGAAGGAGAGATAAGATAAAGATAATTATTAATGAAATAAAGCTTTCAAGTCCAATTACACTCATGCAGAATGAAATTTTTTCTTACATCATAATTGATAATTGGAATTCTCTCTAGACGGTTTTATTTATGGCATAACTCCAGTCGAACCGGTTTGTTTCTTGGAGGATTTAAATTATGTGATTGGGTTTTGTATTAGTTTTTAATTTTGGAATTTTGGTTTGAGTTTTCGATAATTGAATTCGTGTTCATAAAGATGTAAAAATATATTTCAGAATTCATCAACATAGTATAATGATGTTAGAGTTGAATTAATTGTATAAATTAATGACATGAGAGTTTAGGATTTTATTTTTGTTCTTAAAAAATTTAATGGTTTTTTTTTCTTGAACAGAATGTATTTTACTTTTTAATAAGAAATTAAATAATTCAAAATGATTTTTAATTAATACTTCATTGTCTAAAAGCATTTTTCCCAAAATTCTATCATACTTTATGTATAAAGACGAAAGTGTGTGTGTCTGTGAGTTTGCATCATAGTATATGCCCACTTCCAATAACAACGAATTTAATTTTCAAAGTTATATAATTCTCTTAAAGTTCTTATTAGATTGAAGTAGGATTAATATAAATATTAAATTTTTAAAACTACTGATTATTTTTATTAGTTTTCAGTTGTCGATTATATGATCATTGAATATCAATGACATTAATTAATTATCAGGATGTTATCTTATATACATACATACATACATACATACATACATATATATATATATATAATTATTTTACATATGTGGTGTATCTAATAGTCTAATAATAATTATTTCGATAGTTATTTTCTCCATTCCATGCAAATTAATTCATTACGTAATATTAAGTCCGCGAAGGTTTGAACATTTTTACGTTAGGCCTTTTCATTAAAGTAAAGAAATAATATTTTCGATACTTTATAAATTCAAGTTTTTTAAATATTTAAATATATATATATATATATATATACTTTAATTACTAAGAATTGTTTGTAATTAAATTATTTATTTAATGATTAATTATAATACTTGTATGTTTTGTGTCTTATGTCATACATCTTTAAAGCTCTTTTTATTTTGTGTTAAATATTAGAAGATATTTTATAATATTAAAAGAAAAAAATTATGTATATTTTTTAAAATAAAATAATTTTGAGTAATACTGAGGGTTGAGCTGCTATTAAATAAAAGAAAGGTTCTTAATTTAATTAGATCTTTAATTAGAATTAGATTCTTAAGAAATTGATAATATTCTTTTTTATTTTATGAATATAAAGAATGTCTATTTCTAATAAATGGATTGAAGGTGTAGTATAAATTCTCATAATTTATCATTTCTATTTTATTAAAATTATAATTTTTCGAAAAACATTTTCAAAAATAACAGTATGTTCCGCAATTTTATGGTCGATTAATCTATGTATAAGGAATATACAGCTAGGCAAGTAATATGAATTTGCTATTATAATTTAATATATGAATTTGAAAGTCTATTTGTTTATTCTCAGTTCTTTATACATATCCTCACAGCTGATCGTATCATTCTCAATTTATTAAGAGGCTTCATTGATGTGTTGAAGGAGAGGTTAGCATATTCAACCTTACTCCCTCACAAAAAAAATTCCAAAATATTTTTGGTGATTTTTTCTGACCCCACCCCCTTTCCCTATTCATATTTTCCAGCAAACGCAACAAATTTTTTTCAAACTTTTACCCCTCAAATGATAAAATTTCTAACAATTTTTTTAAAGTAAATTGAATTCGGTTAATAACTAATGTAACTACATTAATTTTGTTGTAAGCCAAATGTTATATAAACTTGAATGTATATTGTAGTTTTTACTTTTTTTTTTCAAACTCCCACTATGACCAAACACGCACACAAAAAGTTGTAGGTGTTTTAACCGTTAAAATACTAAATCCAAAGCTCCGCCTCCCCCCCTTTTTTTACCAGACAATAAAGTGTTGCTTTAATCAGTTCATTATTTTTCGCTGTGTTGAGAGCAACAATTTAATTCATATTAGGATTTTATTTTTTAGTGAAATTTTTTCCAAGTAGTATGTAACAAAGACAAAATATGAGTAAAATATTGCAGTTTTACTTTTGAGCAGAGAGCGAAAAAATCAACTGATGCATCCAAAAATAAACGGCAGGGAAGTCTGTATATGAATATAGCAGGAAAGCAACCATGTATTGTTTCAAGATGTGTTCACGCACTTTGTTTTAAATTTTGTTGTCTCTTTTATCTTTGTTGTATCACTTATTTTCAGATAAGTCAGAAAAAATATCATGTAATTTGAGTTGTTTTTCTATTAATGTGTCTAATTACTGCTCTTGTTGAAGCACTAACGCTTAAACATAAATTTGTGAATTAAGAAACAAACTCAGTATAAAATTGTTTGTGGGGCCGCGGTAGCCTAGTGGTCAAGATCGTGGACTAGCGGCCGGCGGTTTTCGCTCAGTCGCGGGTTCGATCCTTGGCCGCCAAAGACCCGCCGTGTAGCTGGGGCTGATGCACGTTAAATCTGTTCGGGGCCCAAAGTCCTACTGTTGGTGTGGTTTGGATGTTAGGAGAGGGGGGTGCCAGCTCAGGTGTCGTCACTTGACCGTGGTACAAAATTACGAGGTCCGTCGCCAATAGCCCTCGTGTTGCTTCTAGTGCGACGTTAATAAAAACTAAACTAAACTAATAAAATTGTTTGTTCTGAATATTTTATTCTTATTAGAAGTTAAAATTGTATTGTAGTATGTGAATTTATATTATTTTTGGGAAAAAATTATTTAAAACTTAAGAATAGCCAATTTCTAAATCAAAATCTAGATTGTGATACATTTTTGTACCCTTCACTTCTCTATCTTGGCTAAAATTGTTTTAAAATGTAAAAGAATTAATTCTATATCCTTAATGTTTTATAAAGAATGATATGTGACTTTATTAAGATTAGTTACTTAAGTAAATAATTTATTTCCCTGCAAATTTTTGTATTTTATTCTCAATGCTCTAAAAATGGATAACAACGAAATGGTACTTTATACAATGTATAGGATATTAGTTTATTTTCTATTTATCTTTAAATGAGATTTTAAAAAATGTGCTATTTTTTTAAATGAAACAGTTCGAACTAAAAATTTATTCAATAGATCAATCTTCTAAAACCATTTTATTTTCATTAATTTTAGAAATCTTTAAAAAAAATCAAAAAAATCAAGAACACTGCCAAGTCGCCAACCGAATCGCCAAGAACTCAATTAACTTCTTAATTAAGTAGAAAAAAAAACTTATATTCTATCTTTACCGTAATTTGACGCTTTGGAATGTGTTTCCAACTTTCCCAAAGGCCTGTTCTGCTCCGAGAAAATTAAGCCATGCAGCAAAAAATAAAAAAGCACTCTCTTCTGGGTGCAGCCGACTTGGCATACTGATGTCCCATTAGACATTCTGAAATACGACTTTCTCAGGTAACAAGTCCATTTGCACCGAGACAGACGAAGCAAAATAATCATTAGAGAAAATGAAAGAAGGAATCGATAGAAAGAGAGGGTGTGTGGATGAACGAGGAGAGTGGGGAATCGGATGCCCCATAAATAAGACCTCTCCAATCAAAGAGAAGGAAGCGATCCCTTCCCCCCTGAAGCCGAAGCGTTTAAAACTAATTGGTGTAAAGCTTAAAAGGTGCTTCGCTTTGTGTTGATTGATTTAAGGCTTCGTGCCAAGAGAGGGTGTGGATCCAGGGGCCGAAGGAATAAATAAGAATGAATTGGAAATGTTTCTTGACAGAAAGGAGAACACATTCCTTGAGTTCAAGAGCAGTCTCTGGGGCATGAATTTTATAAGAAATGAGTCGGTATTGGATCTTAAGAATCTGGAAAAATTGAATTAGTATAGAGTAGTGATTTATCAAGAATTATTTTCCATGTCTATTTGTCTTTATTTCACGCAGTTAAGTTTGCTTTCACGTGAACTTTAAAGATCAAGATTTAGCCTCAAAATAAGTGTTTGATAGTTTTGTAAATTCATACGCGCTTTTATAACACACATATATCCGTTTAGCTGCTTCCTCAAAGTTTTAGAATTTTCAAAAAATATTCAATTTTCTCTGTTTTGTTCTTTTGGAACTCGACGATATACTGAATTTTGCTTCGAAAACATGGCTCCTCGACTTTTTCTTTGATATACCTCTTTGTCGTGTCTTTGTCCTCACGTTTTCCTTAGGACCTCAGTTTAAATCTAAATCTACTACCAAAATTTGGTGATTTTGAAAATTAGTTTTTGGAATTTTCTTATTCTCTCTATTTTTCTTTGTAAAAGGCTTAAGTCTCTGGTTAAAATACTTAAAATCGAGAAGAATGCGATTCTTTTTTTTCGGATTATTTAATCCTTATGGACTTCTATTATTGATCTGACTGAAAAATTATTGGGAACTAAATTATGTATTTACACTTGTCCTCTGAAGTTGGTTAAAATTAATGATAGACAGATAAAATATTTTAATATTAATATAAAGGGACCCGCTATCTAGACCCAGCATCTGTAAATGTTACTCTAGCTTCATGACCATAGGCTCTGTGTTACATAAGAAATGAGCAAGACGACCTAGAACAAGCGATGAAGTGCATTTTAAATAAGGTCCGAAAGTTCCGTTGAGCTTGTGTGTCCGATTTGCTCTCTAAAAATCATGCCACACATTGTGACTCCTCTTGTGGGGTCCACATGCTCACTTACAACTGGCTAGCTTAAACAGAATATATTTGATGACTTGCACTATTCACTGCAGAAAACAGAATGTAAATACCTTTTTTTAGCTTAGAAGTTATTAAAGTTTAAAGTCGTAAAGATAATTCTCTCTCTTGGACACCATGTATTAAAAGTTTAATGCCTTATGAATAACATATTTTGAGGAGATATTTTAAAAGATGAGAGAGATTTGATATATGTGATGATTCTTGTCGCTATTGTCATAATTTAATCTTTATGCGTTGTTGATTATGTACCATCTATGGGTACAATTGTGTTCATTTACTTGGGTAAGATTTTTAATTGTTTTAGATTATAGCTGTTAACTCTGCTGAATTTTTCTAAATGGAATCCTCCTCCATTTTTATTTAGGTTTTCCTATTATTTTTTACACCATGGACCTGGCATGTGCCATAATCCGTATTATTGTTTATTTGTTTTTGCTGCAACGAATCACGTTACTTGAGATCAAACCAAAAGAGCTAAAAAAGAAAGGGGGTGGGAGAGAAGTCAGGTTCTGAAGCCATTTTTTTTAAATTTTATTTTTTATTACAAAATCTAAATAAAATATGCAAAATAAGAAATTTGTGAAACTTACGAAAACATTCATTATCAGCTATTAATTATATAGCAGTGACTAAAAAGTCTTCGTCACTCAATATCTCTTGGTAACTATTTTTAGGATTGTCATGATATAGCTCAACCAGTTTAGTTTTCAAGAAATCAGGAACAATATAATGCTTACCGCTGTGCTGCAATTTTTCATAATGCTTATTATGTCAGGGTGTTTCCAATTGCCTTGCACATACATCTACTGAGGGATTCTCTGAAACAAAGGTAGCTAATTATCTTGATAAAATTACTAATTTTGAACTTCTTTTTTTAGTAACTTGATTTCTTTAGTAAGCCCATCAAAGTGAGAATCTTCGACATTGTCACTGTCATCTCTCTTCATTGGGTTCGACATAATTTAATACTTGCATTAGTTCCTCCTCATTTCAGTCAATATTTACATACAAATGTTTGTGATAAAAGGTAATTTGCTTTACATAAATTCGTAACCGTGAACCATGCTATACCAAAACTACGTTTTAAGAGTGGCGCATTAAAAGAAAGATAATTATATAATGAAATTATAGTTTCTTTAAAATAAATACAATTGTTACTCAAACGTTTCTCTCTCTCTCTTGCCCTCAGTCTTTTCAATATTATTTTTTGTGGTATTTATGACAGAACGGTAGACATTTTAAAAGTTAGATAACATTTGCCAATTATAATTCCGATTAAAGTTTGTGTGGAAACACAAAATAATAATACGATCTCGACAAAATATGCTGTTTAATTTTATATAGTTTTTTTTTCTTTTAACACGGAACAAAAATAGCTTGATACTAAAAAAATTTTGTCCTTGGACCCAGATTTTCCGATATTTTGTTTCATTATATTGAATAAAATAAACAGTGGAAATACATTTAAAGCTGTGAGTGTTAAAGTTAGTGAATTTTGTATTTAAATGTGCTCATTGAATCTGTGCATGAAAAATAGGCGCTGTTATTTAAATACGCATTCGAATATAAAATGAATAAGACGATGGAGTATATCGAACAGTTTATCGACAGTTTGGTGCTAAAAGGAACAATCGCTAAAAAAAAAAAAATAAACTTGATTCCCCCCCCAATAATAATTTTAACTTGTTTTTTAATTAAATATGTGTAATTATTTGGAGTGTAAATGGTATATCTAATATGATGTGTTGGACAATATAAGAGTAAATATAGATTTTCAATATAAGTACTTATATGTGTAATTTTTTGTTGGAAATCAAATAAATAAAATTTGATCACTTCGAGAACATATAGGCAATATATTTTGAATCATTTAACACCAAAAAAATATTTCCAATCTCTCTGTTCAGTATCATACGTTTTCACTACAACTATGAAATCCTAATACAATAGAAGAAAGTTGCGAAGCTTAGATATTCTGACAATCAGAAGAAAAAAAAATGCTAGAAATCCCAGGAAAGAGCAACTCTTACACCAGTGGGTCGAGAAGTTTTTGTTTTCACGACGAACCAAGATTGTTGGTGACATACCAAGAAAAATGAAAATTGAATTTACCATTTTGATATTTTGTTTATAAGACCTTATGAGGATAAAAAAAAACTTCTGAAGTGCTAGACCTTCACTTTATAGTTTATCTTTTTTTCTTTCCTTGATAAAATCAACGCATTTTCAAGTACAACTGAAAATTTTTTTTCTGACTGAAAACTTTTCATTTTTTTCGTAGATTATCAACTTTCTGTATCATTCTAATAATTCAAAAATCATTTGGAATTTTCGCAATTCTGAGAATCCCCTCCCCTCTTCTTGATATTCGTGATGATTCATAAATACAACTGTACTCGAATTAATTTCGGATAATAATGAAACTGAGTATACGGTTTTCAATAATATTACTCCCTTTTCAATAAATCTGTCTGTCTCTCTCTCTTTTAATAACATTTAAAAACAATAAATATCTCAAGGAAATATTAATTATTTTTGCCCATGTGAATGATTAGGTTATTGCACCTTTTTATTCAACTTTTAAGTCTACAATGTCTTTTTTTTTTTCCTAATAACTTTTACATTTGATCTGGTTCAATCTGGGGGAAAAAAGGTATGCTCTGAGGTCATAGCACAGCATGTGTTGTGACAGAAAATTTCCAACTAAATAAATTCTACAATAAAGTGCCCACAAATACGAAAAATTTATACTGGGAATATAAGAACTGATTCCAAGCTGGGTTTAATAACACTGCCTACAGGTACCAATACCCATATCTCACTCTATGCAAATAGGCAACCTCCTAATTTAGTCAAAAAAATCAAAATAAAATACACAAATCCCCCATGTAGATGAGAGTCGGATATCTGCATGTGGGGCCCCCTAGGGTGAAGAGCGGCCCCTTTTGACAGAAATACGAGGGGCCCCAATCGGGAGTATCCAATTTACAATGACATCTCCTCATTTCCTATGCACTGGTAACCATGACAACGAGCCATCCCGACTCAGCGGGTGCACGATCATCCTGGCCCCGGATTCGTTAACTGTCTGACCCTGCACTCTATCCCCCCGGTGACACCCCCCATCATTACATCTGTTTGGGATGTGTACGCCTTAAATCAAAGGATTCTTTATGCATGTTTTTTTGCCCCCCCCCTCTCTTTTCTTCTCTTCACGAATTTTGCCATGGGCAGCAAAGGAATTGTTCTGTGTTGATTATCGAGGAAGTGTTTTTCTTAAAATAAGAGTTTGGCACGAGGGAATAAAATCTGTAAATAAAAATAATTCTATATCCGCCATTTTTTCTTTAACCTTCCCTCTTCACCTATGGGAGAAAAAATCTGCGATGTTTTTTATTCGGAAAGTGGTTGAGTGCCAAAGAAAATGATGATTGAGAGAATTTTCTTAATCAAAAAGAAGGGTTTTTATTCGCGGTCTGGGAAATGGACTGAACTTATCAAATTGCGCATCCTATTCAATAATATTAAGTTCTTTATAATTGTATCCATTAACACAAATAGTTACTAAATTAATGAAAAAGAATTCTTAAAAACATGAATGGAGTGAAATAAAATAATTTTAAAATAATAATTTAATAAAAAAGTAATGCCTGTGTTTTTTCCTTTTCTGTAGCAACAATTATACATAGTTTTTTAAAGTTCTTTACAAGTTCTTACACGCATTTCCTTTTAACTAATCTTTGGGGTTACTTTATTGCTTCATTTGAATTGAGAATATCACCATGGAAAAGGAGCCTTTATTTATGTAAATAAACATAACTATATGAGACGTATAGTGAATTAGATAGATATTTGAAAGTACTAGAGAGATAAGAGAAGAGATAGAGGCAGCAGCGAAATTGATGGGCACGTTACAAGGGTACGAGCAAGTGTGAGGTGATCTTCTAAGAGTAATTACCTGATTCAAATCCTGTTACTAGAAATCTACTGGAATCGAATGCAGATTGTTCTACCCTACAATTTACTGTTATAGACAAATAGAAGTAATTTGCTGGTTAAGGACGCGATTACGTGAAAGCCCCCCACCAGTAGATTAGTTTTACTTTGATTGTTCTCAGATATATATGGAATAAAACTAGTTAAAGATTTGCTTGACAGATTATTTATTGCGTCCCGATGGCTCTTAACAGCCACGCCAACAACTCTCCAAAGATTCAGAATGAAAAAAAATGGCAGCATGGATAATTTTGCAATAATAATAATAAATAACTAAATAGATAAAATAAAATAAATTTAAGTCCATTGTGTTAATGGAAATTATTGCATTCCTCGCAGATTAGTCGGGTCTTTTGTTTCAAAATTAATGTATCAACTGGAATTTTACAGTCATGATGAACTGCAGCAGAAGTGAAGAAACTTTATCTATTATTAAACATGGTCGCTTTAATTTATTTTTATATATCAAGAAAATTTGTCCACGGTACTGCAACATAACTGTTATTTTATAATGCTTATAAAATCTATGTTCATTAAGTTCTGCAATTTTTTTCTTTCATCAAGAGCTAATGATACCTAGTAGTAATTTTCGGTTAAATCATTACATTTTGATTGTAAAATAATATTTACATCAATTAGATTATTTGTACTATAATGTAGGTTTTAAATTCTTGTACATTTGACTTTTATGTACGTTAAATTAATGAATATTACATCCAAACTGAAGCAAAATCATGAATTTTGTATTAAAACACGAATTAAAAAACAAGTCCTCACAGTTAATTATTGATTTTAAGAATATTGTCTTTCATCATAGATTTCGTATCTTTTTCTGTTTTTTGATTATATGTATGTAAGCTCTTTGATGTATATTTTCCTGATCTTTGATATGTATTTTTTTTTTTGCATATTTTTCAGGTTGGGCAGGTTTTTTATTCCTGTATTACAGCATCACTTTTGATCCTGTTATCAAAATAAACAATTTAAACCACGTGTAAGAAGAAAGAATGCTATAATCATGTACAAAGTAATTGAAAAATTCTTCTATTTTTATAAGATATATATTATAGTAATATTAAGTTGCAACTGTTTTTTTTTTGTCGCTAAATTTATTATTATTTTTTTTGTTAGTATTGCAATTATTTTTCAATCACAATTTTCTTCAGCCACTTAAAAATGCTCAATATTTTTTCTAAATAAATAAATTATAAATTATATATTTTAAATATAATATATATTTTACTTAATATTATATTCTTGTTGTAAATGTTTTGTCGGTATTAACTTATTGAAATTACTAACACGTATTATTAAACATAAAAAACCTTTAAGTTTGAAATATTTTAAAATGATATTTGTTTCTCCATTGTGGCCGCGGTAACCTAGTGTTCATGGTCATGGATTCGTAGCCTGTGGTTTTCTTCGAGTCGGGGGGTTGAGCCTTGATGCTACTGAACACCCGCCGTGTAGTTGGGATTAATGCACGATGAATCTGTTGGGCCCAAAGTCCTTCCATCAGCATGGTGGGTAAGTTAGAACAGGGAGGTGTTATCTCAGGTGTCGTCCTCGTCACTTGACCAATGTTCCAATGCCAATAGCTCTAGCATTGCTTCTCGGGCGATGTTTACAAAACCAATCCTAAAAGAATTATTTCTTGATCATACCATAGAATCTGAGATTTTACAATGAAATTTTCATTAAAATTTTTAGTTTTACTCATTGATACTTTAGATAAATTGTTAGACGGCCTGCATTGAGTCTTGGACTCGTCTTCTTTGGCCGAGACTAATATGATTATGCTAAATTGACGCCTTATTCCTTCAAGCCTTGTTAATCAATTAACACATTTTTTTTGGGGGAAAAAAAAAGGGGGGGGGTAATTAATTCTGTGTTATAGCTATTAGATATTAGAAAATAAAATACATTTTTCTCCCTTAAAAAAAAACCCACGCCTGTAATATAAACGTAAATTAAGCTTTTGATGTGAATTAAATAATGTGACTTTTATTTTATTCATCGTTTGTTTTAATTCATACACATTTGCACCCCTTTCGCATTTAATTTTTTTATTTTATTTTAACCCTTTGTGGGAAAAATGAGTTTTTTAGTCAGATTTAGCTAAATGTAAATCTCAATGTCTACAAGCATGTAATTTGAAGCTGGAAAAAAAATTAAGGTTGCAGAGGGATTGAGTGAAGAACAACACATCTGAATTGCAGTTCTATCATTTATTAGATCAGAAAAGAGTTATAGAACATCTTATATTGCCATGTACAACCATAACTTTGATAAAATTTAGTTTACTAATCAAACTCAGCTTATTTGGCCCATTAATTATCAAATAAATAAAAAATATATATGGAATATGCCTATATTATAAATGCACCCAAGAATCGCGATCGGATAACCTCTCGTCGACTAGTGCTTATAACTTTCTTTCAAGTCCTCGGATTCAGTCTTTATTGAATGTAGAAAGTATAGTCAGTCCATCTAGAGAATATAATGCAGAATGTATACAGTCTTACAATGTAGATTCATTCTATCTAGAATTTACATTCAATCTGCATAGTGAATGTACAATATGGAATGTATAGTCAGTCTATCTGTAATGTACAATATAAAATATATAATCAGTCTATCTAAAATGTACAATATAGTGTGCATAGTAAGTTTAATTAAAATTTACAATATTATGCAATCTGTCTATTTAGAATTTACAATGCAGAATGTATAGTTAATCTATCTGGAATGTACAATATGGAACGTATAGTCAGTCTATCAAGGATGAACAATATAGAATGTATAGTCAATTTGCATCCCCCTATCTGTTCACTGCAGAATGACTATACATTCTGCAATGAATGACCAAAATAGAATGCATAGTAAATCTCTTTGGAACATACAAAACGCAAACCATATACTACAGAATAATTAACTTGTCGACCTATTTAAAATGTACAGAATTCAAGCCAACTACCATATAATTGTAATCTTCAAAAACTCAAGCTGTGCCGAAAGCGCTAAAATTACAATATACGACATAAGAGATCTGCTGATATAGATGCAGCCTTTCTTCAGAGTAATTCTCAGAGCGGTGGAGGTGTGTGGATGTTCCTGGAGCCCTCGGTAAGTGATTGATGCGTCCAATATCCAGGGCTGCCGCTCGTTCGTTTCAATTTGCGTCCTGTTTTGAACCTCCCTCAAGAACGCAGCAATAACGGGCCCAGCAGTGATTTACACTCGGAATCTCGCCTCCCTTTATTTCGGGACTTTGTGGGAGGAGCTCGCCTTTAATCAACGAATTTTCGAGAAACGGCATCCCCCGTATTCAGCGTTTAAATATTTTCTCGTTACTTCAAATATGATTTAAAGAGAAGAATAGTTTATTATGGGAATGTAGAGATTTGTAAAAGAATAGGACCGGAACTTGGAACCCTTTTTCAGATTAAAAAGAAAGTTCCAATACTAATATTATGTTCTAGCTTAACTATCCTATAGAATATATCCGAATTTTTTTTGAACGACTCTCTTTCATGTCTGAATTAATTTATTTTTCTGGTGCAAAATATTTCGCATAATTTTTGTCTCCAAAACCACAATGATAAAAGGATCTTTTCCATTACATGTTCGAGAAAAATATGCTTATTTATGAATTTTTTTTTTATATTTTGATGACAGATATGGTTAACAGAAGTATTCATTATCACTTTACGAATTTGTATGAATGGTGGAAAATTTGTTCTGTCTGAAAATGTGTTTAGTTCAAGCTTAGAGACATTAAATGTGCATTCGCTCAATCCATAGGATACCGAATCTGAATTTTTTTTTTTGCTTAGAAAATAGCATTCCAACAATAATATTACATTCTTACTATACTATCCTGCAGAGCGAAACATATTTCGTCATACAACTCTCTTCTGTCTGAAACATTCTATTTTTTTTCTTTTGCAAAGTGTGTTGCATAATTCGTCTTCTATACAGTAATATTGATCTTTAACCCATTACATGTTATAGAAAAATATGCTTATTTGTGATATTTCTATATTTTGCAAAGTATAATAAATGGATTAATTCATTATAACGTAAAGAATTTGTATGAGAGAGAGAATTTGAACTTTTTTTCCGTTTCAAAATGTGTTTTGTTTAAGAACTGGGATTTTAAAACTGTATTAGAGCATAATGTAATAGGATCTCCTAATTCAAAAATTATTTTTGGATAGAAAATAATGTCCCAACATTAATATTATAGAGAGTAGCATGTAGTTATATGATACTAATTTCTGAATGAATTATTCTGTTTTTTTCCCCTTCTTCTGGAGTAACATGTGTTCCACATTTCACCTTCCCCATTGTAATGCTAAGTAGGTTTTTGACTTTTCAAGTTAAAGGGAAAATGTGTGCGTTTATGAAGTGTTTTCAAAATTTAAAGTTGCAGTGCAATAAATGACCATATGTGTTGCAACATCGTGAATTTACTTGAAAATTAGAGTACGATAATAATAAAAATCTGTCTGAAAATGTCTTTGGTTCAAAATCGGGGACATTGTATTCACATAATGTTAAAATATAGGACCTCAAATTAGAACGTTTTTCTAACAAAAAAGAGAGAAAAAAAAAAAACACCTCATATTATATTCTAACTTCATTGTGTTATAGAATGAAACACTTTTAGAAAGCAACTCATTTCTATCTGAATCGATCCTTTCTTTTTCTAGTACAAGATGTATTCCATATTTTGTCTTTCACATATTGAAAAGCTAAAACAGTTTTTCGCTTTCCGTGTTAAAAGGAAAAACTCCGTATTTAAATTGTTAATCCGTTGTTGTTGTCTACGTTTTTTAAATTGTAAATCGCCGCAGCATAATAAATAAAAGTAATGCTAATACAGCATAGATTCACTTGAAAATTATGACATTTTTCTGCCTGAAAATTTACTCAGAATTAACATTTGGCTAAGACAGCCTTAAATAAAATAAAAATATTCAATCACATGGTTTTTTAAAAAAAAATTTGAGGATCAGTTCTTATTTTCAATTTTATTATTTTACGATTTATTCTTAAAATGTAGAAGAGACAAAAAATGTGAACTAATTTCAGAGTAAAAAAATGCGTTTAAATAGATATTGTATTGCCAAATTCACATAAACTAAGAAGGATATCTACCAATCTTATTTAAAAAAAATTACAAATACTCATCATAAAACAAACTGTGAATAAAAGGAGTAGAATTTGTATTAAACTAAACATACATAATCGATTTTTTCCCTCACAAACTTCATTTATCAGACAGAGTGAATTTCATTTTAATCCATAAATTTAAATATGCTTATTTGGCTTACAAATATATTATAGCAGTTCAAAGTATTTTGTTTGATGTAAAAGGATGGGCTTTTTTTTCGTTAAAAAGAACTAATTTCAACAAACAACAGAACAAAGTAAAATAGAACACATCAATTTAGAATCATGATTATTAAAAACGAAATGAAGTAATAATATTAGATGTCTAAAATAATGAACTCTTGATAAATTATGGAAGAGAGAGAAATAACCATGCAACATATTGTCGCGTTAGCTTGCAATTAAAACAACCCGTCAGCGATGCAAGGCAGTAAAAAAAAGGTAAACAATGGAATAAAAAATATTGTTCAAATAATTTAAATGTATATATGTCATAAAAACCTGTCAGAAACTTATGATGTGAACTAAATTGAAGGTAACTGAAACTTTATAAGTAATAAATACAAATGTTACTGACCAAATGCACATTAGCGTTCTCAACAAAAATAAATTTAATATGGTGTAACAGTTCTTTTTTTTTCAATAAGATCTCCATGAATTATAATATATTAATCTGTAAACCATATTTTATACTTACATAAGATTCTTGATGCATTTAGAGTTTGTCATTAAAAATTTTCGAAGGAGGGGTAGATGATTTTTACAAATTATCTGAAATCAAAATATTACAAGAACGTTGATTTAAAAAAAGTCATGCTATATTTCAGTACTTTTCGAAAAGTAAATTGTTTAAACTCAACCTAAAATAACAGGCCTAAAAACTGATTGTATCTAATTATAACAGAGAACAGTCACCGTGTTTCTATACAGATGATAGTTACATCTGAATTTTTTTCACAGATTTCAATCAACACATTGGTGACGGCGGGGAATAAAAAGAAGCAGCTAATTACTGCGGGTCCGAGAGAAGTGGGCGGTTTTCTCAGGTAAGTCCAGTGCTCAGTACAACGATGCCGTTAATAATGTTTACGTTTAACTTCTCCTGACGTTTATGGGCCATTTAAGCCGGCAACGCGATTCCCCTGTATTGGGCCGAAAATCGCCTCTAAATGAAATCGTACGTCTCTCCTTGGATGGTTGCTGCTGTAGGAGCCTCAAAGGTTCGGTGGGAATCTGTGGGAGAAAATCCTTTCCACAATGCCATGAATCGAATTTAACGTTAAAATCATTGTGGAATTTATTAAGATTTGACCGATCGTATCCACAAATCTACAGAGAACAAATTAATCACTGTGATATTTTTAAGAAATTTCTACAAAAGTTTTGAATCCGGAAATTTCTTATCACATGAGATGAAATTAAATAATAAGAAAACAATAATAAAATAATTAGATCTCACAACATGTCAAGAATGAAGCCAAATTAAAAAGGGATAAAGATAGATTAGGCGCGTTCGGGACCATGACCGGGCCAGGCTAGCGGTTCTGCCGGATTATCGAGCGTCTATATAGTTTTAACTGAAATACTGAAGATAAATTCCTCTAAATAAAAATTTGAATGATTATAACATAAATTTAATATGTTTATACGAATTTTGAACTTGTGCAGACGATATAAAGAACTGATAAAGTATTTCGCTCTCATATAAAACAACATAATACAAAAGCAAAATTTATACAGTATACTAGCAGTTAAAATAGGTTGGGGTGAACTGCTTATTTGCTTTATTAGGACTTGAAAGTTCCAGCAAGTGTTCTTCAACACTAACTGGAACGATAACATCTTATTCTGGGTTAAGAATAAGATGCTGGTGTTCGATATTAGCTAGGGTTCGATAACATCTTATTATACAATGCACTGAAAGTATATTATTGCAATATTCCACAAACGTAATATGTATACCGCTAAAAAGCAAGGAACACTATACTGAATCAAAATCTGAAAGTTATGATAACAACAAAGCGAAAAGGCAAGCAACGCTGCATCTCGACCTATCTTTCATAATCAACAAACTTCCGTATCCACACGAAAAAAATATAAAAGTGAAAGACTCGATCGGTGCCAAATTATATATAAAATGTGTCGAACCATCGAATGCCGGAATAAACAGAGGCTAATGTAGTTTGAAAATCTCGAGGCAAGAAAATGGCTGCCTTAAAATTTTGAATAATTTTTAACCATTTTCAAAATCATTTCTTGAATTCCTGGCTTAAAGATCTTGTGTCTACCAGCCATTTTTGTTTCCGGAACTCAGTGTTAATATTTTGGTATTTTTCCTTTCCTCCTTAAATCTAGACTATTTTTTTCAATTTGAGTACAATAAAAAAAAAAAATCTGAAACAGAAAAGAAAAAGTGAAAATTTCCCCCCCAGAGAACACATGAACGAAGAATCAAAATATCCTAATAATATTTTTAAAATTTGGAGAAAAAATACAATTCCACAGATCCCATAATTTTTTTTATCGGATACACTTAACTGCATTCAAATAGATAAAATAGTATAGAACTAAGCACGAAAATAGAAATTCCATTGAGATAATGTTACGTTCATGAAATCAAAATGGCAAGTAGATAGGAACCTTAAGGCTCCCGTCTACCCGCCATTTTGATTTAGTCAGCTTAATGTTAATCCTATGGAATTACCACTTTAATTCTCACATCTTTACTGTATGATCTATTTAAATGTAATAATAAAGTGCATTTGAAAGAGCAAAAAATAGCGAATGCTTCTGTAGAATTACCTTTTTACTCCTATTTTTAAAAATATTTTAAAATATTTTTTTAAAGACCGGAAAACTCACAAAGGAATCTTTAAAATGGAGGTAAAATGTTTTTAAACTTCGAAGAAAAAAGTAATTCCGCAGAAGCCTTTATTATTTTTTGCTCTTTAAGATGCACTTTATTGCATTCAAATAGATCAAATAGAAAAGGATTTGAGAGCAAAAGTAGATATTCCATAGGATTAACATAAAGTCCACGAAATCAAAATGGCTGGTAGACGGGAGCCTTAAGGTAATGTGTAAATCAATTTGTAAGTTAATTATTTGTTAAGTATTCTTATATATTGGACGTATCGAAAATTTTTATTGGATATCACTTCAATTCAATAAGAATTTTTAAAAAAATTTATTATTGTTATGTTACATTTTTGAAAATTAAGATAATTTCTGGTATAAGTAGGGATACAACACATACAATAGAGCTTCTTCGATAAAATTTTGAAATGAGATCAACGGATCATACATTGACAAAAAGAGAACCCTCTTTTTTAGATAATGATGAATAATATCAGAAAAAAACTTATGCCAGCTGAGCATAGAGAAGCATGTGATCTTTGCAAACAATAATATTGATATGAATGATAATACGTTTTATTTAATAGTAACATTATATTTGATGTCTGATTTATTTGAATATTCAATTCAGTCTCCGAGTCGAATGAATAGTTACAGGGTGACACAGATTTAAGTTCAGTTATCTAGAGTTGAAAAAAAAAAAGATAATTATTTTTAAATCTATTCATAAATAATATATATTTTGTTCATTTGCTTAATTATTAAAATAAACAAACTTTATTTCTCGTTCGTGCATTCGGTAAAATCTTTAACTAAATTAGAATAAAAAGCAAAAGACCTGTTCGAATTTGTTTCAGAAGTCGAAATAAGGAAAATAACTCTTCTGAAGCTATCATAGCTTCTGTCAATATCAAAGAAAGAAAACTTATTTAAAGAAATTTTTATAAAAATTGATAGAACGTTTCATGTATTTCGGAAGGTTCTATAGTAAAATTCAATCAAACGAACACGGTTTCAGAATACCATTTAAAAAACTAAAGTTAAAAAAAAAATCTTGACACATAAATAAAAAAAAAAACATTTATAGAAATTTAACGATAATGTCTGAAAATTGCTTTTGATTTCTAATAAAATGCAATGTCTTGAAGGAAGAATTTTTCAGAGCACACGTTAATATATTTGCTTAGAAGTAGAATGAGATCTCTGCCTGAATAAACAGGTTCTCTCAAAGCATATAATCAAATAATAGTTGAAGTATGAAAACGAGTTTAATTTCCATTTTATTTTTCAAACAACGAAAAAAATTCATTGAACTCATGCTTTAAAAATTAAATTGTTTGTATTTTATGATTTTTCATATTCTTTTAGAGATGGAACATTTTTTTGCTATTTATGTTTTAGAATTATAAACTTTTTGATTTCATTTTTTGGAGTGTGATCTATTTGAGAACGTTTACAAATATTTCGGACGAAAAAAACTTTTAAAAATAAAGCAAGTAGTACAGAATGTTTGTTTTATAATTAAAAACAAATGCACGACGATATATTTTAAATCTGAAACAGGAAAATTTTAACCGACAAGAGAAATTTACTATATGAAAACGGCATTTTGTTGAAAATGTGGACAATCATAAATTATTGTTCTGAAGAAATATAAGTTAATTGGGAAACGTTTAAATATCAGTGTCATATTTAGCTTTTGTAAACTGATATAAAAATTAATATTTAGCAATTAATTTTTTCTCTATCACCTTCTTTTTCTCGGGAAATGCATAAATCCAAAAATAATAGGCATATGAATAAGGTTTAAAAATGCTACAGTTATTAGCTAAAATTGTAGCTGTTTTTATAATTTTACAAATTAAATGAACAAACAGTGATGCAAAACCATAATTTTTGTTTTAAAGTTTTGGTAATTGAGAACTATATGTGTAGAGCATCATTAGGCGTAGAAAGTTAAATTTTTGAAACAAATGATAACGAATTCACTAACTCTCCTTTTGTGCCTCGAAAACAAAAAAAAATCTTAAAATATTTTAATGTATTTCTCTCATTACGATTTCATCTTCCCATTTGTATTAAAAAACGTCTATTTATAGGCCTAGAAAAATAAAATACTATTTTTTTAATAAAAAATGGCGATGAATTCTTACAAATTCTCCTTTAATGCATCGAATGCTAAAGTACAACATATTTTAATGTATTCCTCTCATCACAATTTAATCTCCCGCTTTTATTTTTTTAAAAAAGGAATGTTTTTAGACCTTAAAAAATAAAATAGATTTTTTTCCAAATAAATTGACAATGAGTTCCCTAACTCACCATTTGTGCCTTCAATTAAAATAACCATAATATCTTTTAATACATGGGTCCTCTCTTCACCGTTTAATTTCTCTATTTTTATTAAAAAGGAAGTTAAAAGTCTTAACAGTGTAAATCCCAGTGTCTCGACTGTCTAATGCATATTCATTACCTCCCCCTCCCTGCACACAATCTGAACTAAAGGGCTCTTCCCTTTTCTCTCTAAATAATGAAACAACCTTCCCTTCACCCTCTTTTGCATTTACATTCATTATAAACACAGGAGCCCCAACTTCTGCGCGAGTCGTTTATATTGATTTTGCAGCACGAAACCAGGAATGCGTGTGCTGTTCTGGCGAATAGAGAGGACTGCGAACGAACAACTTTTGAACAAAGTTTAATTTTCTAATGGAAGGTGCAGTTCTTTTTAGGATAATTAAATACAGAGTGGTATTGTTTGCTTCAAAGGATTCTTGAGCACTTTGCTCTCTCCACTAAGAGGTTTTCGCGTCTGTTACATTTTTTTGTTTCATTTTATTTTTTTACTCTTAAGGGCATGATATTTCTTAGCGGTTAAATGTCTTTTAAAACAATGGCTCTTTTTCTCGGTTTATTACTGTATCTTTCTGGAATGCTCTTCTTTTATTGTTGAGAAAGATTGTTTTGTTTGTTTCCCCAAACGGCTGCAAGAATCTTCATACTTAATTCCGTAGGGTATCCAATGTACGTTAAAGATTCAAAGGTCAAGTTGGTTTTGGGGATGCAGCTAATTTCCTAATTATTTATTTTTATCAAACTGATAACTACAGAATTAAAGAAAGTAACTTTTTTTTTTAAAAAAAGTAATTCTTTAATAAACGAAGACCAATCGCGCGGTGCGTAATAATTAAATTGTAAGATCGTCTTGTTTTTAAGAGGACTTTTTTTTATAATATCTTTCGTTAATTAATATTATAATTCATACTTCTTAACAAAGTCTTTTTGGTTTTTTTTGAAGCAACGGCATATTTCGCAACAATTCGTCTTTTTCTCCATTTATTTATTTTAGTTTAGGAAAGTAGCACTTCTTATTAAAAAAAATATCCATTATCTCTTAATGGTGAGTTCTTAAACTTATTGAGAATCCTGTGAGTCCTTTAACTTAATTATGTTGATTATAGCTCTGCCACCACACACGCACACATCCTTCTTTCTTTTCCTTATTCTAAATACAAAATTATTTATCTTAATAAAGATATTGTTATCTGCTTTATTTCAGGTAGGAAAGTAGAAAATATGAATGAGGAATGCATATCACATTATAATAATCACATAGAAAAATATTTTTTAAAAAGAATAGTGAATAAATAGTATTAATAATTTAGATAACTTCAGTAGATTTACTAGGGCAATTTAAAGCATTACAAAACTAAAGAAATTGCAAACCTTCTGGATAAATTTTATTAAATAATACTTTAGTTTACAATATTAGAAATATTCAGTGTGACCACCACCAGATTAATGAACTACATCTGGTCGATAATAGAACTCATTCCTTATTTTTTTCAGCATGTTTGGAGTTCCGTTTTGAAAGACTAGAAAAATTGTTCTTAGTTAATGAATCCCAAGAAGTCCTGTTTGAACTACCTAGGATTTCTTTCTTTGGGACTACTTAAAAGGTAGAGTGAGTTTTACGCTACTAACAGCGAACATTGAAGAACTGAAAACGCGAATAACTGCTGAAAATTGTGGGATGAACTCTACAATCTACTGGATATTATTCGTTTTTCTGATGGTAGTCACAGTGAAGAGTTCTAATTTTATAAACTTTAAATAGTTATTTTAATTCTATTTGTCCAAAAAACGTGCAATTTTTTTTAGTTTTCTAACTGCAGTTCTTAAAACTTGGGATAATCTGGAATACCTATATATTAGGTTAAAAAACACAAAAAGTGTAATACTTAAGATAATGGGAATAACTTTAAGCACAATAATTATTATTACTTAATTATAATGCATTATGCTCTAGAAAACTTTATTAGACCTATGAGTAATATTTTAATTGCAAGTAGTGTTTTTACCATAAATAATAAACTTTTCTTTATTAGAAGTTTAATCTTAAAAGATTTGTCTTTTTATTCATTTCTTTTTTTTTTGTTACGTTTATTTGAACGCCTTAATTTTTGCTAAATTAATGTCATGACACAGTATAGGATAAAGGCATTTTAGTGTATGAAATATCTAAAATCACTTTCGTATATTATTTTTAATACTTTTTCTTGCTTCATTTTCATATTTATATATTATATGTTTATATATTTCCAGTGGACTACGGAATATTCGAATAATATCCGTATTAAATGAGTCAATAAATTATGGATACTACCAAATTCAAATAGGGAGATATGAAGAATTTCAATGCCATGTCTGAATTGAAAATCGATTTAAATGCTTTAGGGATGCATTGGCAACAATTGGCAGCAATAAAGCTGTCCAATTAAGATAAGAGTTTCGTACATAAATTTCTAAGGGGCAATCAACATACAAAGGGAATGGATGCAATTCTTCAAGTACAAGAGAGGATTAAAAATTTTGTAAAAGAATTATCGTGAGCGAGTCTGTCAATCAGTGATGAGAGACAGCAAAGTCCGCATGAAACGGCGGTGGAATTTCAGTAGTTAAGTAATGTCTAGAATGAATAAGGGGAACTCTGATGACATCTTCTTCGCGTAGATTGATCTGGCGCCTGCTAAAGCCTACCACTCATTCGACCCCCCCTCCATATTCAGGATGCCTCTCATGCCTTAAGAATCTTTCACTAAATCACGCAACAAGAGAGGACGTGTCCTGAGAGGAACAGGACACCTAAATGGGAGGTTACATCCATCCCTTACAATGCTGTCTGCCGCAAAGATCGAAAATTAACAGAGCCAGCTGAAGGCAGGAGAGTGTCATTTAATCCTCATCTTCCCTTCCCCTCCCCTCTTCTTTTCGGGCCATTCCCACGTGATTTCTTTTTCCTGCAGACGATATTAACCCCTCCCTCCCCTCGATCCCTGGAGGGCGGTTTGGTGATGACAATGTCGTGACAGAAAAAAATGGCAGAGTCGCAGAATTTATGAGGAATGTGATCCTAAGGGTCGACGGTACATGTTGAAAGACCAAGAACAGCAGCAGAAGAAGAAAAGGTTTTACAAAGACATCATCAAAGAGAACAAGTGCAAGGCAGATGTCAGCGACTTATCCCTCCCCAACTCCCCTCCATCATCCTTTTCCCACGGATAAGGATAGAAACTCTTTTTGGAAAAAAAATTTGCAAAAAGAAGGATGTCCTAGGTTACATTTGGGAGAAATTCTGTAGTTAATACAAATCGCTGATGATTTTATGCACTGGACACGTCGCAACGAATTTTGAGTTTTATGGTACGAGTGAGTTTTTTAATAAGAAAATCATCACGCCATGTTAAGAACCTAAATTTTGATCGTTTATTGGAATATTTTTTTTAAAAAAAAATGCTATTGAATGACAAATCTTTAAAAAAAAAATGCTTATTTTCTTTCTTTATTCTAATTTGTCTCTTTGTGTTGGAATTGAAATTTTGGCACTCATTTTTAAATAATTCTTTATAATCAAATCATAGACTCTATTGTGATAATACATTAACGTTGAAAAATCTTCAAAAAAAAAAAAAAAAAAAAAAAAAAGAAAAAAATTAAAAATTTTTTAACTTAATTCGATACATAAGCTTCAGGATCTGTGCAGTTTTCCGCATTTTTGGAACGAAGTTCTCACGTTTTATGTTGCCACAATAGCCTACTGGTCACGGTCACGAGTTCGAGTCCAGCGTTACTTTAGTCAAGTTGTAGATTCGAGTCCTGATGCAATTAAAGACCAACCGTGTAGCAGGAGTGATGCACTTTAATTCTGGTCCAGGTCCCAGGTGCTTCTATGGCGTGAATGCTTGGAAAGGAGTGCCAGCTAAGGTTTTGTCCTTGTCACTTAACAGAGTCTCAGAATTAATGGTCCGTAACCCTGGTGTTGCTTCTAAGTGTGGCCTTAATAAACAATCACCTGACAGTGATCTAGTATAATATAGAATAAAACCTTATACTTACTTAAACTTAATTGAGTTAATTATTATAATAATTGGAAATAACAGTGACGAAGTTCATAAGCTGCTTACTGTTCTGTAAAATACAGGTGTTTAATTGTACTGGAGGGGCTTTTCGACATTCTCAAAAGTGAAATTTAACTTTAGATTTTTTAAAGTTTTTATAGATCAATGTTCTTTAAGCCCCTTTTTCATTCCTAAAGAATTTTGTACTTTAAGTAATAAAGCAGAGTTTTTTAAGTGAATTTTTTTAGATATGAAACAGAATTTTTAAGTAATAACGCAGTGTTTTTTTAAATATTTTTTTTTAAAACGAAGCAGTGTTTTTAAGTAATAAAGTAGAGGTTTTCTTGTTAATATGCAGAATAAATTTTATCCAGATAATTTGGATATTTCTCAGTAAGAGTTAAACTTTAACGATGCCCCCTCGTACGTAACCTATTGTTAATTTTGAGTTCATTTCTATAATAATTGGAAATTACTGTTCCGAAGTGCATAAACTGCTTCTTGTTTAATCAAATATACGTGTTTATTTGTAGCGGGAGAGAACACTTTGACATTCAACAAAAATAAAATTTTACTTAAATTTGCGTTTTACAGGGAAATATACTTTAAAATTAGTTTCCTTTCTAAGAGAACTAGTTTCCTTTCTAAGCGGAGAGGGATTCTTTTGCATTTTTTTTATAAATATAATATAAATATTGCTTTTTTTTTTTAAATGTGTAAAATGTTCTCCCACGCTTTTTACTTGGGTTACTTTATTATGTTATTTAAATTGAGAACCTCGCCTTAAGAAGGAATCGTGTATTGAATAGGAAATGAGTAGAGAGAGAGAGAGATCTCGGAAAAGTTTTGGAGCGATTAGCAATAAGAGGAAGTAGAAAATTTGATGAGCATATGGTATTGGCACGAGAAAGTGAAGGTGATCTGTTAAGAGAAGATACTTATCAGGGATCCAATTTACAAGTTTTATTTCTGATTCGGATCCAGTTTCGCTGTATTAATAAGATGAACAGAATTCTCGATAATAATCTTAAATTCAGGACGTGATTTCGAAACAGCTTATTTGTAATTTATTTTTGATCATTCTAATTGTAAGATCTTAGATTTATTTGATTGTTTCTATTTTCTGATTGATCATTCATTTCATTTTAATGGCTCTTAATCTAAGCAGAAAAATGGGGGTGTTATAAATTATTTTAAAAATAAACCGTGGTGTTATTGAAAATATACGTATGTAACGTTAGGCCCTGGTATTTGATTATTTTTTGCCGGACAATCTCACTACTCCTTCAGTGAAATTTGCTCTTAAACTGAAGTCCATTACAATAACAAACAGAGCCACACGCCTATAAAACACAGCGGATAATCAGAGACAATCGATGGTACAGTTTTTATCGTATTTTAAGAGGTTATTACAAGAAAACAGTTATAATTTTTTTGTTCTTTACGAACGGCAAAGTCAACACTGTGGAGTAAAATCTCATTTCCCTCTGTTTACCAAAGCCGCACAAAAAACAGATTATTTTCTGCGTCGTATGTTGTTTTTTTTTCACTTCTGAGGATATGGGATCGTAAATTAGGAATATGTCAACAAGTTGCCGACCCACACCGCAAGATAGTTAGCGAATGCGAATTTTAAAACCTCGTTTGCGGGCTATAAATATGTAAAGCAGGAACAAAGTTGACACGTTTTTGCTGCACATTATCGCTTCGCAGCAGTTTCACACTCCAAGTGATACAGAATTTATTTTTTCCTTTCGCAATTTTTTTTTTAGTGCGGGTGTGTGTTGGGGGGAAACCAAAGAACCCAAACGTAAAATTTTATGACCGTATCCATTTCGCGTGACTTTTCTTACACCTTGATATTGATTTGATAATAAGGTCCCTTCTGTGCATAAGTCTAAGGCCATGGCTCAAAAAAAAAAAAAAAAAAGTAAAGCCTCTGGAAATGCATAAGATAAACTGTGTTTTAACAGTTACGTGAAGGACAGTTAACCCTAGAAGAACACAATTACCCTAGAAACTAAAAATGACCAAAATATCGAGAAAAAAAATTTCATTTTTTTAATTTATTTGAGTAACTTTTCAAAATATAAATACAATATTTCATATTTCTAGCTACATAATCGAGCGAGGTATTTAAATTTCCTTTAGCAGTGGGCTAAGCCATCAGTGTTTCGTTGTTCTTCGAAATTTTAAACTGCTTTTTCTTTTTCATGACGGTCATGTGCTTAAATCCTAAATCATTTAAAAAAAAAAAAAAAAAAAAATTGTAAAGTTTTAGAATTTGTTCTGGTTTTAAAAAATATATTTAATAATTCTGTACATGGCATAAAGATTTAGACAAATAGTTATTTTTACACAAATCCATAAAATTTGATATAGCAGGGTTTTTTTTTTACTGTCTTTCGTAGTGTCTGATAAAAAAAAATTGTAAGATTATAAATAACACTAGGAAAACTATGTATTATGCACAGAACTTTGAGGAGTACTTTTAAGAAATTGAGAGAAAAAAAAGCATTTAAACATATCAAAATTTGAAGAAGTAGTTAGAGTTTTAAAATATTTAATATTAAAAAAATTAAAATTTTTAATAATTGTTTGTTTGAAGATGAGTTTTTTTTCTTGAACTGCATTTGTAACATGTGATCAAATGGGATGATTGAGAACTTTTTATTATAAATATATAATTTCAAAAATTTGCGCGAAGGGTTATTATGTTCCTTTAAGACTCTGATTAATTAATATCAAGAAACAATCAATTTTATTTTGTAAAAGAAATTTGCAAAAAAAAAAAAAAAAAAAAAAAAAAACCTTTCAGTTTATTATTGAAAGAACTCCCGGAGAATTGCTTGTTAAAATATCTATCTCCGAAAAGTTACATTAAGCATACCAATGTACTAAAAATCTATAATATTTATTACAAAAAGCAATTTCTGTGACATTGATAAAAAATATCTGATCTTGCTGAGAATTTTACTGTCGTGAATAACTTTTAAATGAAATTTGGGCTTGATTATGACATAAGCTTTGATGCAAATCCCATGATATGCAGTGGCTTCTAAAACTGCGTATACACATTTGAAAGGGGTCTTAAAAATATTAAATACTTACTTAAGTTTAATTTTTCCAAGAACAATAAAATGCTCATTAGAAAATGTATTAGACTAAAAAATGAAAATGAAAAGTCTATAATATTTCATTTAACAAAAGCTTACGTCAAATCTCCGAATTTCAGGGTCACTTAATTGAGTATACATCCTATAAAAATATTTTAGATTTTGCTACATTTATCTTTATTTTTTGTTATGATTCAATATAATATTTTTGTTTCTTAAGATGCTAATATTTGATTTCTAAAAAAAAAAAAAAAAAAAAAAAAAAAAGGTGTGAAAATGAGCCCCAGAACTGAAACTAAAATAAAAATTTGGAAAATTATGTGATGTAGGTCAATTCCTGAGTTATATAGCAAAACAAAATTTCACGTGGTTATGGATTAGTACAAAAACATTATCCAGAAGTGTAAAACATTTGGACCAATTACAAATAAACCTGAGAGAGGGAGAAAAAATACCTTCAGTTCTATCATTAGAAATATCATTCGAGATGTAAGAAAAACTCCAAAGGCGAGCGCTGTAAAAATTACTTCATTTACTTTTGCAGCAATGGGAAGATGCGTTTTTGCAGAAACAATTTGAAGAGTACTCCTAGAAGCAAATTATAGTGCTCGCATAATTAAAAGAAAATTCTTCAGTTCCACAGGAAATAGAGAAAAACGAATTATATTTGCTAAGAAACATATTTCAAAGCCTCGCTATTTCTAAAATAATGTAATATTTAATGATGTAACTAGGTTAATTCCAAACATCATTCTCAGTGTCGAGCATAAAGGTAGTTTGATTCTTCTATGACGTTATATGTTTGCGAAAGGAATGAGAAAATTAGTTCTTATTAACGGAGTCATGGATAAAATGAAATACTTGGGTATACTGAAGAATTGTTTAAAACTAAGTCATTTAAATTAGTCTTCAGATATTAGATTAAAGGTCGCATTATACATTTCAACAAGACAACGGATCAAAACCTACAGTTAAAACTGTTAAAATACGGTTATTGCATAATTGTAAAATGCAATTCCGGGCACCACCTCAATCCCTCGATCACATTTTGATATAAAATCTGTTGTCTTGGAAAAATCTGCTCAGAAGTGTAATATTAGGAGCAAAGTGCACTTATAAACAGTACTTGGGAAAGGAAAAAAAAAAGGGTGAAAAACCCATTTAATTCAATGCACACCATTTATAAAGTATTCTAAACGAAAGAATATGCAATAAAACATTAATTTATGTTTTTTATGACCCTGAAAATAATTTAAATAATTTTACAAGGTATATACCCAATTTTGTGACTTAGAAATCTGTAACTTAAACTTAAGAATTAAGGTGATTAAAATATTACCGATTTTTTTATTTTTGTCCCATCATAAGATACATTTTTAATGTGCATTTCATTGCTCTTATGAATATCAAACTTAAATGAATATTTTAATATTATTGTTTTACGCCTTTAAAGAAAGGATAGTAAGGGGTGAATACTTGATTTTGGACAAACTATGCATAATAGCTGGGTTAATTTATGTTACAAATAAATCCTTAATATTTAATAGATAAACGTAGCAATTATACTTCTACCAGCCTTTAAGTAAAATAATCAATTAATTTCCAAAACCCCAGAATTAAGATACTTATTTACATCTTTTAATCAAAGAAAACTACAAGGATTCCACAACAACAGATACTGCAATATTTTTATAAAAAAAATTATCAACAATATGTGCGAGCGACTTAGAAACATCTCTTCAATTTCAAATGTGAAAGTTTCAAATTCAAATAGTTTTCATAATTGCAAGTTATTTTGTCTTTTGTGAGGTAACTCAGAAAATCCAAAAATCTATTAAATTTAGCTGACTGTTCCATTCTAGAATAATTTCGTCAATGCTATTATAGAAAATTAATTGTGGTATATATCTAATAAGAAGGAAATAATTCATCTAATATATATATATATATATATATATATATATATATAATGTGCTATCTCGGTAATCCAACATATATTGTATCGGAGTATAGCCGGTTTACTGGAAAATTTTTAATAATGACGTATAACGCATCTAAACAGAAAAAAAAGCTGTAATATTATATAAAATGTAAGAAAATAAAGTAATAAACACACTAATTAACTGAAACTAAAAAAAAAATGCTGTTTGTAATGATAGCCTACAGTATTTAAATAAAATAGAAGATATAAAATAATTCTTTAAGCAATGACTGTGCCTGCTAAAAACGTAGGATTACTAGCAGGCCAGAGTGGCGAAGTATCGGATTATAGGAGGGATACTGCACCTACACAAAATTTATGAATGAAATTCATTGTGAATCCTTAAAAAATGAAGCAGCAGTGGAATATGACATGGAAATTTAAATATTGTTGTATTTTTTAATTACGAAAAAGAAAAAAATCTTGCATCTTAAAGAGCAGTGCTTTTAAAACTCCCCCCCCCACTTGATGTACTTCTTCGTAAATTGAAGTCAAATGTAGCCTTTGTTTTGTGATCTAAAACGTAACGTATCTCAAAATAGGAAAATTATCAACAATAATTTTCCGAAAGATTTTGATTGCTGATGCTTTTGATAATTTATATAAACTATATTTCTATTGAAAATGTTGTTATTAGTGTTTTATTATATTTATCTGTTGATATGTTCGATATTATAAGTATAGTACTAAAATAAAATTACCAACAGACTTCATAAATACTTCTTCAGTAAGAATTGTATGAAAAATTTCTTATGTAGTATATTAAAACTCTTTTGCAACTGAAAAAGAAGTGGCGTAAAGCTAGCTTCTTAATATAACGAAGTTAGTTACTTCTCCTTAATCCTCTTCAATAATATTCGAAAAGGATATTATTGAAAAGTAGTAATGTTGTAGCTTCCTTATATTACGGTGTTAGGTATTGAATCTCAACTCTTCCCGATAGTATTTGTCAAGTATATCATTGTAAAATGGTAATGTAATGCTAACTTGCTCATATAATGAATTTTTTTACTTGTTTCTTAACCCTCACCGATAATATTCACCAAGGATATTATTCTAAACCGGTAGCTGTCTTTGAAATACGAAAACTAGTAACTATTCTATTTATTATTTTCATTTTCCCAAGTGCTAATTTCTTTCTTTAATTAAAACAGTTGTCATATAAATATTTTGTAGATTGTTTTTAGGGTAGGCAAATGTTTTCTTTCTGTTTCATTTTTGAGCTGCCCCTGTACCTTCTTTAAATGGCTGTTGTGCTCATTGAAGCAATCGACCAATTTGAGGATCACTGATTGGAAGAGTGTCTGAAGGATTCTTGTATAGGTGTACGCTAAATGGAATCCAGTCAGCTGAGACTACGCGGACTGAAAAAAGTTCAGAAATGTTGCACTAATGCATCCGTCTTTTTTTTTTTTTTTTATACCCGTTTAAAATCCGTCGTTTCAGCATATTTACCAATATAATTCCATTTAGAGAGAGTTAATTGAAAATATCGTGATAAAAATAAAGTGCAAATTTTGAGTTACTGAGTAATTTTTCGATAGCAATCAATTTATCTGTCAGTGTTTTACAAAATCTTTTAAATGTTGCTGATAGTAATTAAGCTTCCCCGCCTTCCCCCGCCCAAGCCAAAGACAAGAGTATTGGAGAGTGGCGAAGAATCATCTTTTTGCAACGAGGCGCAAAATGGCACGATGCTTTTGGACTCGAGCCACGTATCAGGAATAAATCAGAGGGTAGAAAAACGCCTCCCTCCTCCCCTGGTTATCAAGACGTATTCATGTGGTCGGTGCCATAAAATGTCGGAGGCGGTTTCGCACTTCTCCTCAGGAGAGATAGCGAAGCTGCAGCTAAATAAACACCGATTTCTCCTGGATCCTTTGGTTCAGCTGTTCCTGAAGACAACAGTTCGTTCGCCTGGAAAAATACTCCTTGGGCTCGGGTGTGTTTTTCTTTCATTATACGTATATGGTAGAGCTTTTTCTCGAAAATGGCGTCTTTGGTGGAAACCAGGTGCAGATTTGATGCTTAAACCTGAGCATGTCTTGGTTGCGAGTAAAAAGCAAACGTGTATTCCTCGAAATTGCGTCTTCAGTTCTGTTTCTTTTTTATACTGCACTAGAGCAGAGTTTGGCTAATTTTTTTTCTCTTGACATATCATCACTGCTCCACATATCCCCCATATAATGTATAATTACTAACATTTGCGAGTATAGTTACAGTAACAATACATTGACTTTTGCCAATTATGCGAAAATGATGTACATTGATAATCATACACATTCCATTAGATTTTAAATATTTATATAAGGTCATTTAAAAGAAACCTTGAGGATTTTGGCAAAACTCAATAATTTAAAATCCGGGTCGGAAGATAACAAATATAGTCTTAAGTCTGAATTTATGCTGGCAAATCTGTTTCTTCACTTATTTTTTAATAACAATAGGACGAGAAAGCCCTCTCCTCTAATACGGTAATTATGAACGGTAGTAGAAAAACGATTATCTTGTTGAATATCTCAAGATATTCTTCTTTTAAGTCATTTTAGAACTAGATGAGGGATTTCTTTTCAAATTCTACTTAAAGTGGACAAATCCATTTTCAAGTCAGTCAACATACATTTTTCTTGGGCTTGATAATGATACCCACTGGAAATATTTTTTTAATGAAAGGGAAAGCAATTTAGTGGTCCTCTACTCCCCATTTGGAATTATTGTAGATACTTTTCAAAAATAAAATTTTATTACAGAAAACTATATGCTGATTTACTTACTTGCTCTGTATCAGGATTACTGAAATATGTTCATTGTTATCATGTATCGGCCAAAGGTCCTATAGCTCTCGATAAGTACAGGTAATAAATAGATAAAGTATATACCACAAAAGACAAACAAAATTATTTCAGATTCCATTTGATTATTTTGATTTTTAATTTTGAAACATAATTTGGAATGGAATTTTCAGTTTCGTAAAAGGTTTTTATTTTAATGCATTTTAGTTCAATCTATCTATCGATACCCACAATTACATTTTTTCCCCCTCGTTTTCCCCTCTAGACCATGTCTTGTACCCTTGAGAATACTGCAAGTGAGAAATTCTCACTAGAGGTACAATTTTGTAGGGTATGGGCTTCAAGACCCTTATGAGCTGAGATCCATTAAAAAAGACGCAAAAATAGATAAATTGACGAAGACATTTGTGAATCGTAAATAAAAACATAATCAAGATTAAATTAGCTTTGGATACTTTCCTTGGCAGTCCAGAGACCACTGTAAGTCTACATAACTTCAGAAATTGTGTTAGAAACTTAACAGTAAAGGCATTTCATATAACTAGGCAAATCTCTTGTTACCTTGATTTAGTATTAAGGTTCAAAAAACGAATAAAATT
Organism: Nephila pilipes; assembly: GCA_019974015.1. Lineage (NCBI taxonomy): Eukaryota > Metazoa > Arthropoda > Arachnida > Araneae > Nephilidae > Nephila > Nephila pilipes. The sequence goes on along the minus strand of BMAW01058244.1, from coordinate 906,039 downwards.
CAACCAGTTTGTCTAAAAGATTAAATATGAGTAAAGAACAGCTTTCTGGGATTTTATATCTTTACAATCGTGTTTCCTGAATACCTAATGATTGTTACGAAAACTGGTATACTTTAAAATGACAGTAGAATAAAAAGCATGTGTAAGGACTTATATTTCATATATTAAAATGTTTGCAATATGTCTAAGTAATTGTTCGAAATACTCTTTAAATAACTGAAATGATTTTTTAATAATTGTAATTACTCTTTCCTGAATTATATATATATATATATATATATATATATATATATATATATATATATATTTCTTTATTCGATTCCTTTCATCATTCTTTCATACTTGTGGTGTCTCAGAACTTCGTAATATATATATATATATATTTGTTAAACAGTAAGAAAAAAGATTTAAAATAAAATGGTATTTTATGAGAAAAATGTTTTTCTTCTCTTTAAAAAATGTAAAGTTTTCCTCTGCATTTTACAAGTAAGGCTAAAGATCCAGGTTTTTAAGAAATAAGCTTTACAAAGAATTTTCAATGACCATTTTTTAAGAGTTACTGAAAAAAATCACGGAAAAGAATGAATAAAACTAATAGTTTCTTAAATTTCATACCTTTGAAAAAAAAAATTAATAACGATATATATTGTTTTTCTTAGAATGCATTCGTTTGAAGTTAAAAATTACATAAAAGATTTCCGAAAAATTTGTTTCGATTTCCAAAAACCAGCGAAAAAAATCAGATATATTATTCCCTGTTTTTATCAAACTAGAGAGGGAAAAAAGAAAATTTTATTTGTTATAAAATGGGAAAAAAAAAAAATGGTTGTAATTTTATTGCCAAGTTTCACTCTAAAAAAATTATAGATCCTTTTAACTATAATGTAGAGATTTGTTGTTAGTGTTTCGAAGCGCTTGAAAAGGATGATCTTAGAGCGGTAAAGTTATATGTTGAATATTTATTACTCTGAATTTACATAGAATAGTGTTTAATGCTATTCGAAAGCAATTTATAAGTTTTTATGACTATGTTCAAAGCAGTTACATTATACATGCCTTTTTTTTTTTTTTTTTATCACAACTACTTTTTTCTTCTTCTGTGACTAAAGAATTGCTTAAATCAATTCATTCACACTTTAATATAAAATGTATTCTCGCCAAAAATGATTTCCTTCTTTGAAAATTTATGAAATTTGTATGATGATAAAGTACTTTTCTTTACAAGAGCTCCTGGTGCTTCAATTTCTGAAATAAGAAATTGCTGGTAATTTCAGTTTAGTTTCCCGAAATTTCACACATCAAGTCAGATAGTTTTCAAGAATGTATTTAATGACAATCTATTTGAAATTATTAAATGTTATAAGATTTAATAAATAAATTTGTGATTTAATTTGTAATTATTTTGGTAATGATAAATAGTTAATTCTAGTATTTTAAAATTATTGATTGAATCACTTCTGTACGATCATGTTTGACATCACTTTTATCAATAAGTAAGCATCATATTAATTTTAATTTAATATATCGACTTCTCACCTTAGGAATGTATCGAATTTAAGAAATATAGGGAATTTTAATGTCATTTTAGCTAGAAATTGTAATTAACGGCTGAATTTTAAGGCCGGGTGCGATAACTTTGATGGTTTGTTTTGACTGGTTTTATTAATGTCACACTAGATGCAAATCGAGGGCTATTGGTGACAGATTTCGTAATTCTGAACCTCAGTCAAGTGACGAGGACGACGCCTGAGCTGGCACCCATCTCCTTACTTCCACACCACGACAACGAGAGGACCTTGGACCTCGACAGATTTAACGTGCATCAGCCCTGGCTACACGGCGGATCTTTAGTGGTATCAAAGCTTGAACCTACAACTCGACGAAAACCGCCAGCCGCTAGTCCACTACCATAATTACTAGGCTACCGCGGCCACTATAACTTTGAAGTTATAACTTCAGATAGTTCACATATTAAAATACTTCAAATTTTGGATTTTTTTTTTAATTTTGCAGTTAAAAATAAGGAACACATTGCTGATTCAAAAAAGTTATTAGTCATGAGAATTTGATGGAGAATGTGTTAGAAAATTGAATCGTAAACAACCATACCACACCCTAAAGAAAATTAACTTAATTTGCATTTTTTCGCGTTATCCCCCCCCTCCCCCGATATTCAGAGACATTTTTCTCAAACTCTGCTTTATTCACAGCGCTAAGATTTTTGTACAATATAAAATAAAACTATTTCTTCTACGTGGGCTTAATTTTTCTTCTAACGAACACTCAAAAACTTCAGCTATAGCACAATATTTGATTTATATCTAGAAAATTATAAATCATGAAATTTAAATTTTTAATATCTTTATTTCATTCAAATTTTGAAATTCTAATTATGTTGAGTATATAGAATGTTATGTTTATAAATATTCTACTGGTTTACAAATTTATAAAAGAAGTGAATTTTATGCAAGATGCACACCTTAAGGTAAATACACGACTTATTTTTAGTGCAGCTATAAATTATTTATGTGTGTATACACAAATGATTTTTCTTACATGCAAATGCAAATAACTATAGACATTCAGAACAAGCTGAAAAAGTGCTGAATGAGGTCATTCATTGACTGGATATCGTTCGTGTTTCTGGTGTTGGCCACAATGAACATTTATAATTGTATAAATTTTAAGTTTAGTGTACTGTATGTTTCCTCAGATAAGACGGAGAGTAAATTTTCGGTAAAGTTTTAGGATATATTTGTCCTGTATGACGACCTACAAATTATAATGACTTATGAATTAAGTTTAGATCAGCGATCAGTATCTGGAACAATTTTTTTTTACTGCATATAGAAACACATCTCAAATCACGAGCTCACATATACCTCTAATAAATCCTTCAAAAAGTGTGGTATTTCTAATATTGTGGATGACTTTAAGGATGATTTATTGAGGGATATAGATAACGTAGCGGAAATCTACTCTCTAGACACAGAATGGGACCCCTATTAAGAACCCTCAACAACGAAAGCAAGGATGTACTTGAGGGCCGACGTGCCTTAGAAGAGAAATGTGAGGATTTTGAATACATTAGAGAGTGATTTGTTTTATTTTATAATGGATTTAATTTATAAATTTCAATCTAATTTTTTTTGTTTGTCATTTAAGACGACCCCGGATTTTGGGAACCTTTTTTATGATTTAACTATCGTCTTACCTGCAGAAATATAAAGCAATTTATCTAAAAGTGTTGTAACTTCTTAAGTTTTGTAATTTTTCAAAGTTGGAATATTCTTTTATAAACACTCTGTATAAAGTTTTCTTCATCGTCATTTCTGTCCAATGGGATGAAATGTCTTTTAAAAGTTTTATTATTATTATTATTATTATCATTATTTCCACCAGACATTGTTCAATGTTACAAATTAATTCACAAAAGTGAAAAAAAAAAAAAAAAAAATTACAATTTTCTTGGAAAAAAAACGCTGAATAATATGCACTCAAAAAAGACACAATTTCAAAACTCAAACACAAGAATACAAAGAAAAAACACATTTTAAAATGTACTTAAAGTTCCAAGAACGAAATGGATTTTAAATTCCAATAACTTTTTTTTCCCGAAATTCTACCGGCATATGCCACATCATATCAAGATTCAAATGAAAAATTTCCACTGATATAACTTGTGCATTTATATCATTCAGCTTACAACGCCTCTTTATTTATCCCTTCTAAGGCTATTATTTAATTTCATATTGAATAGTCACTAAGCAACAGTCCAATGAATATAATTCTCATAGTCATAATAACCAAAATCTTTATTCGGGTTGTGAATTTCAAAACTGTATTCCCGGCTTTACTCTCTCTGTGGAAAACTTTCTTAAACACGTGTGAATTATCCTTTAGATACTACTGGGTATTTCGAAATTAATGAGCAAAAATTTAAGGGGCAATAGAAAACATTTAACAAGCAATTTTTACCATGCAATGCAAGGCAGAGAGCAAGAGGTGAGCCGCTAGACTGCGTAATAGTGGAAAGCATAAAGCGCGAGTTACACATCGCCATCTCTACCTTGAATTTCCCATCACCATGAAATTCCTGAACAATGTCTTTACCTGATTACTGTACGTCACCATGTCTCATGAAATCTATGGTAGAAATGACGATGTATGAGAAAACTTGCGCTTATGCTTTCCACTATACTGCCGTCCCGCGTGCTCTCTGTCTGTATATTATAAGATAAAAATTGCTTGTTTAGATGTTTTCTATCACACCTTAAATTTTTGCTAATGAGTTTCGAAAAACTCTGTAGAATTAATCCATCTCTTACTAACTCACCCGGGTTCGAGGGAGTAAAATAACTGGAGATGAGGATTCAAGTCCTTAGTACAAGATCGAGCCTTCTTAGTTGTAACCCGGAAACTCCTTGGCGAAGCATTCTCTAATCCTTCACATCTAAATTCAGCTCCGGTAACTAACTTCTTATTATTATTCATTTTTTTTTTTTTTTTTTTGCTGCTTATAAATGTAATTTATCCAACCAATTCATTACGCTTCGTAATTTGAATCCAATCTACATAAGTCACGTTTCATTTTATTAGGAGGATTTTGAATTGAAACAGAATCAGAAAGAACTCCCTTAGAGTTAATTGAAAGAAAATCATGATAGAGCCCAATATTACAAGGGTTGTACAAGATTTTCCTTAAATATGAAATTTACTCTTAAAACTTAGGGCGATGCAGAAGGATTTATCTAATTCACAAACTGTATTAGGTCGTGTTCTAGGATGACGTGTTGTAAGAGAGGTTTCAACGTTCTCGAAACGTGTTAAAACTAAGAGTGTTACAGAAGTGCCATGTTGTTCAGGTTTTCCTGCATACGATAATGTATCGTTCTTATTCTACCGAGCTCAAACCTATGCAATGCATCACCAATAGTCTATTGTATCTTTCACCGAGAAGATAATCTAGTTGAACGAAAATCTATTTTAAAATAAATGTTATTTCAGAGCTTTTTTTAAATTTAGGAACTATAAAGTAGGCTTTATCACGTTTTCACCATCAACTAACACTTTGAAGATTTTTTTTAAAAATGTTGTTGTTGATTGAAATTTCTTTCAGTGAGTGAACGAATATAACTGAGGATGTGCGTACACAAGCAGCGAAGAATTTCATACTGAGGCTGCAAGAATTTAGTTAGGGGTGGAGAAGAGAACTGAAACTATAAACGAAAGAATAATGACAATTTTGCTAAGTTTGAAAAATTTTCGGGTCATAACTAAAAAGGCTTTCTCTTCTTAATTTCTTCTAAGGGCTCGAACTCAGCCGGTTCGGTAAGAGAAATATCAATTTTTATTATTCTGAACGTTAAATTGAACTCGTGTAGGGACTATTAATTAACTTGAATAAAAATATAAATTAGTTATAATCATTTTGAACATTATGTATATTTGACTTTGTAATATCATGTTTGTCTGAATAAGTTTTGTAATGGCAGAAGAAAGAAGTAATAGAAAGGCATTACAAAGATAGTCTGTCCGAACGAAAATTAATTTCAAAGTGTTTTTTTTTCAGATTTTTTTTTTTTTTTTTAAATTTAGAAATAATTTATGAGATGATAATGATAGCTACGGTTTCCGCAATACATGGACAACTTTGGTTATTGCATTTGCTTTCCTGTCGTGGCTTTTATTATGATTTGCGCCAAAAAATGTTTGTATATGTGTCCTGAAAATGGAGGGAAAAGAGAAAAGGAAGAAAATGCAGGAAAATGCTAAAACCCAATTCCTTTTCCTCTTTCATCCCAATACCTAGAGGAGATCATTATCATCCAGCGCCCACTCGCATTCAGAAGCCTTCCACCCTTTCAGTCCTCCCCTTTCACCCCATCTTTCCTGAATTTGCAGCCTGAAGCCACTATCGATTGGGCTGGGATTTGATCCAGTTTATGAATACCGATCCCCCCTGTTTTATTGGAGGCCAGGCGTCCCGAGTTATAATCCGGTAAAGTCCTGATGAGAAGCAGTCAGGCGTTGGCCGGACAGGGAGGGCGTAATGCATTTTCTGCATCGATTACTCTACCGGGATAATAAGAAAACTTTTTCCCGGAGACGTGTTTCGAATGAGGGGCGTGAAATGTTCTCGCCTTTTCCACCGAACGTGAGGGGAGTGCCAAAAAATTAAAAGACCCCGCTCGAATTCTTCTCGCCACTATTAAGGGAGCTCTTATTCGCCGACACCTCTCGTAATTCAAGGCCCGAATTTAATTGAAAGAGACCTTGCAACGGAGAGATGTCAAAAGGGTGCTAGAAATCATGCCAAGTTATATATTTAAAAGTTAAAGGATAACTGAAGTGAAAAGTTTATGATTTTACAACATTCGTTCGATGGTAATCAGTGGAATGCTTTTAAATCGACCTAATTTTAAATCTATTTTGGATTTGTTCTGTTAACTTTTCTCAAATAAACTTTTAAAGTTTCATCGATCGATTTTTAATATAACAGTCTCTTTAAACCCGAAAATTTACGCTGAATAACATTACTTATTCAGAGAATTTTGTCAAAAAGACCATCTATCATTTCTTCAAATCATTTTTCGATTTCACCACTTTTTTGCATTTCTGAGGCCAGATTTTATGTTTAAACTGACTTAAGCTAAAATTTAAAGTAAAATAATGTATAAACTTCTAAAGTATTTCTTATAGATTCAATTTTTATATTGGGAGAGTTTTAATTAATTTTTGAAGGATCTACAGCAAACGGCGTTTATTGTATTTACTAGTATTGGTAAATGCTGCAACAAACTCCATGATAAAGTGCCCTCATTCGGCTTTTATATGAATTGTTGAAACAGGGCTGAACTATCACTGGGAATCGCAACCAAAAACAACTGAGGAAAATAAATCTTGCGTTTAAAGAAAAACAACCGGAAGACACCCCAAAATCATTTTTCAATGCCACAACATTCAATCACATGTTACAAAACAAGTCAAAAATTAGTTGGAGATACTTTGGTGGGATGTTTTGCCTCATCCGCCTTATTCGCCAGACGTTGCCCCTTATTATTATTATTTGTTTCGAGCGATAACTCAAGTTGTATCTGAGCAGTGCTTCATTCACATCCGGAGAAATGGATCGATTCATTGATTACAATATAATTAAACTAAATTATAATTACATTAAATGCTGCAGCAAACGATGGTAGCACTTTGAATAATTGGTACTTTTTTTAGTAATCATATATTTTTGTGAAAAATCCTTTAAAATTTATTCAGATTCCCAATAGAAAAAATTCTATTTAAACAGATTGTTTTGGAAATATTTGGAATGTTTTATTGGATACTTTCTACGACAGTTCTTTAAGTTATGAATCGAATTCAATTAAATTATGTTATTGAATAAATATTTTAAATTGCCTATTTTAAGTAATTATCTCAATAATCTCTCATGAAATTTATGTGGCTGTGGTAGCTTAATGGTCATGGTAACCAGCTCACGGCCAGTGTTGTTATCGTCAAGTCCTGCTGCAATTAAAGACCTGCTGTGTAGCGGAGCTAATGCACGTTAAATCTATCGAGGCTCTAAGTTCATCCAGGGCTTGAAGTGAAAGTTCGGAGAGGGAGATCTCTTGATAGGGGTTCAAAATAACGAGGTCCATTTTCAATACCCCTCGTGTTGTTTCTAAGATATGACATTAATAAATAATTAATCAATCATGAAATTTATTGTAGAAGAAACGATGTAAAAGCTGACTAAGTTAAGAATATAAAAGCTAGAGTGCAAAATTATTTATTCGAAATTAAAAGTTTATTCGGAGAAAAATTAAATTAGAAATTAATCTTCCTTCCACTTCTTAACTATCCTTATTACATAAAATTAAATAATCATTATTTGAATAATTTTGGAATTATTGATGCTTCGTAGATCATAATAGTGGAATGCCATCGTTAAATTCAACATTATTTGTTACATTATTTTAAGTAATTATCTTAATAATCAGTTTTTATTTAATTTATCATGCCTTAAAATGCAAATGAGAACTCTTGAATAATAGTTATTATTTTCACAAATGGATATTTTTATTTATTTTTTATTGCTTGCTTTAATAACAAAACAATGATAGATAAGAGAGCAAAAATAGTTTTAAGAAATTAACTTTTATACATAAAAACCCGAAATGGATAAAGAAATGGAGTGGAGATTTTTCTGACAGCATACGGCAATCGTCTCATTTTAAAGTGCATTAACACGGCATGGCAATCATGTAGTCTCTCAACAAGTTCCACTCAGTTAAGTCCATAATTGGATCATGGCCTGATATTTTTATGCAAATGGGAGATGTGACTCGCTTTTGCATTGGGCATAATCACCTTACTCATAACCATTATTTCTTTGATGAGAGTAATCCCGAGTGTCCTTCCTGCAACCATGTGGTGACCGGGTGTGAAAGAATAGTTCCAATGTAGCGCATACATATCGTAAGAGGCGATTAAAATGGGTACATAGTTTTCGGGAGTATAGCCGGGTGCCTTACCCCTAGGGATTATTTCAAAGGACTGATCTTGCAGGTTGGGGGACCTCAGGGGCTTGCCTTCCTTATGCAGGTACGGGCATTATGACCCCGAGGCATCCAAGTGATCTTTTTTTCTTTCCTATGGGGATTACCGTCTTTGGTAAACGCGGGTGATGCACCCGGGATACCCTAGCGATTCTTCTCTATTTTTGACCCTCCTTCGTGTCAACCAATTCTTATCTTTTTTTCAATTTTTTCAAACGTCAAGAATACAGTTTTACCTTGTTTGGCGCAGCATAGCTACATCCGGCTCTTGTGTCATTAAAATACTATTACTCACTCACTCTTTGTCCATTCTGTCATACATTGTTCATCATTTTAATTCACTGCTCGGTATTTCATTGTTCGGTTCGGCTGTTTTAAACTTGTTGGACTTCGTGGGGGAAATTCCCACCCGTAACTTACTTCATTTTTTGTATACACGATTGGCTTTACTTGCAATGCTTAAGATTTTAACTATATCATTTTATTTTATATTTGTTTTTTTTTATCAACCTTTATATTTTGCTTATCATTTATTCTTATTGTGGTTTAAAAATAATGTGACATTCTTTAACTACTGCGCGTAGTTAAGACAAGTTTTGCTCTTGCAACATAGCAATCACAAAAGTAAGCAAAATCCAGGTAGAAATGCAGATGGGACGCCTTTAACCACTTAGTTCTGTAATGCGTGTGTGGTTTAACTCTGGCTCTCACGAAAGACAATCGTTTGTGATATCACTCTTAGACATTGTGCCGTCTTAGATTTTTTTTTTTTTGTTGAAATTCAGATTAATCTTTTGTTCAGCTTATTGGTAGATATCAATATTTTTTTTTTCTATGTATTTTTTATGTATATGACCACCATTTTTCGGAAAGCGAAATGTTCCAGTTTAGATTGTTTTTTTTTATGAAAGAATATTTTGAAGGTTTTGCAGTCAATGAGATCAGCTATGAGCTCAATCATTTTATATTTGTCAAATTTTAAAAATTATAAAAATGTTTTGTTGTATAAAAGAGTGTGATTTCTTTAATAAAATTAAAAATAACTTTGAAAAAATGTTAATGTCAAGAAAAGACTTACAATTGAGGAAAAACTGTTTTTTGAGAGACTGAGGATTTGATTTATCATCATGAATAAATTTCAAGTTGCGTAAAATTCTGCTTGAAAGATTTTGAATTTTTGATTGCTATTGTTTATTAACGTCGCTCTCTGAGAAGCAACACGAGGACTATTGGTGGAGAGCATCATAATTTTAAATGTCGATCAATTGACAAGGACGATATCTGAGCTGGCACCTCCCTCTCCAAACTTCCACACCACGCCAATGGGAGGACTGGGACCTCTACCAGGCATCAGACTCGCTACTTGGTGATTATTTAGTGGCGTCGAGACTCAAATCCTCGACTCGACGAAAAAAAACGTCGGCCTTGAGTTTGCTATCATGACCAACCACAAGGCTACCTGTGGTAATGTTAAATGAATGTGTCAATGTCGCTCGATATATCATACAAAAAAATTTTCCATTTAATACTTTTTGAAGCTTTATAAATCAAACGATTCCCCTCCCTCTCAAATGTAAAAGTTTTTGGAAAATTGACGAAAAGTAATATTAGTATGAAAAGTGTGAATTATTAAATACAATAAAATGAAAGGTGACTGTAACTTACTACTCCTTATCTCTCAGGGAATAATACATTTATTTTTTTTTAAACGATTCAAATACTAAACGGAACACACTCAAAGCCTTTTTTTTTCATTTAAAATCTACAGTAACATAAATTTTTCTTTCTTTTCCGATATCTATAATTTTATTTCTTCCATTTGAAAGGATAGTTCATTTATTCTTTAGATTATTAACATGTTTAGTTAAAAAAACAAAAAAGACAATAAACTTATGATTAATCCTCTTTTTAAAGCTTTAGATTGATGCTTTATTTTTAAATTAAAACGATCAAAGCTTAATATATTTCACAATTTCCAGATATGGAGAATAACTATCTTACAATCTGGTTGTTAAATAAGGTTTTTCTTTTTTAAAAATAAAATATTTGTCTGAAATTTGTATTCTTTTTCCTGATATACTGAGAGCATATTTAAGATCCTTTTTTATACGTATGTAATATAGTCTTCATTTTCAATTAACAGTTTATAACCGATTCTTCACTTTTGTCCACCCCACCTACATTGACGGGTTTCTTTTCCAACAAACCGAGGAGTTTACCTTGAGCATGAAGCTATGATTATCCAAGAAAAAAATAAATGATTGTATTCTTTATGTTTATTTATTTTTAATAATATAATCAGAAAATAATTTCTTACTTACTAGATTTTAAGTTGAACTCGTTTTTTTGTTTATTCAAAAAATAATATAAGGTTGCTTTTGTGTTAAGTACAATATAACAAATAACATCTTTAGAATATTCAAGCAATTTGTCAGATATATTTTTTATTGTTACTTTATAGGAATTCTTTGAATGAGGCCTCAAAGGTTTGCTTTATTAGCAGCGGAAAAGGCGGGAAAAAAGGCACATTGAAATAATACATTTCTAACATCAAGTCGAAATCGAATTCTTTATTGGAATGAATTTTCTTATTTGTTTGTGTATTTTAACGAAAAAAACCAAAAGGGGGTAAGCTTTCTAAAAAATAAATTAGACGTGTAACAAAATTTCATAAAATAGCGGAAAAAAAAACCTACAAATAATAATGTATTTTTTTAGTAAAAAATATTTATGAAAATTAATACCGACTTGTTCCCATATTTACTAGTATTATAGACGAACTAAGATATGTTTTATTTATATGTTAACCATTCATTTTTGCTGGATTTTATTGATAATCTCGACAGATATTTGAATATATTTTTTTAATGTCTTTCGCTTTTTTGGTAACTACATTATAATAATAATCAATTATTATGTAACAATCACTTTTTTATGGACATGTGTTATTTCATTATCTCTACGACAGGGATTGTAAACTGCAGTGATGTATAACCACATAACTTAATATACACTCATCTCATTGCAATTTTTAAAATAAGCAAATGGTTTCATGCTTCTCATTAATTTTTTTTTTTTATATTAAGTAAATATTTTTCATACTTCTCATTGAAACTTTTATATTAAATAAATGTTTTTCATATTTATCATTGAAGTTTTAAAGCTAAGTAAATGTTTTCTGTAGCTAAGAAGAACAACAATCTTTAAACATCCTTTGAAAAAATACAATGTTAAATCGTTTCAATTTAAAAGATCGTAAATCACCATTCTGATCAAATCTCACCAGTTGCCTTCAATACTTCAATAACCTAAATGATTTACATCCCAACTTCACAAAACAGAATCCACGCGAGCCACGCTCCAATTAATTGTTCACCCAAAATTGCAATTACAAAGCCCCAGTTGTTTCCGAAATTAACGCAGACATTCCAATAAATTCATCATCATCAGACTTGAGTCATGACATTGTTGCCGATTTCGGAATATGTATCTTTAAATACAGTGCAAGTGCTTTGTTTTTCTTTTGTCTTAAGTGATGTCATGCATTGGAATGGGATCAAAACAATACAAGGCCACCGACGGAGCCCTAATTGAAAGGGAGGCTCGAGCCATTAATAAAATTTAAGAAAATTTACGCCCTGCTTGTTCGACGCAGGGCGCCATGTCCAAAGAGCCTTAAACGAGGCATTTGCGTAGGTTTTCCCGATGTATTTGTAGAAACACAATGCAAGGACGGAGAATTCAATTACAAAGAGCAGAAATTGATACTTATTAACTGCGTTTAGGCGGTTAATCGACGTTTATTTGAGCAGGGAAGATATACAGCCGGAGGCACGCCTGAACTCAATCTAGATTGTTATTCATTGCCTTCTGTGATTCATTCAAAAGCTTATTTTGTAACGATTGGATTTGTTTGCTTTTTTTTTATTATTATTAGAGTCGCACTCGAGTTTCTTTTAAGGCTATTTGTGATGATATCGGTTTAGTTCCGGTGAAATTATCAAAACGCAATGACATCGAAAGCGTTGCTTGAGATCTTTTCTTCGTATTTGTATTCGTATATCATGTCTTAGAAAACTATTTCGCCGTGAGCCATTTTCTTGGAAAACTATCTCTTTATCACTAAACTATCTCCAATTGTATGATATGTCTTGGAAAACTATTTCATACTTGTATGATATTGAGAATCTTTTGTGGGAAACTACTCATATTTATATTTTCTTGGAACTTCCTCTTCGGAAAGCTATTTAAAGAATTCGATATCCTAGCGGTTATAGTCGCGAACTTGCTATCGGTGTTGTTTCCGTCGATTCGTGGGTTTCGAGTATTAGTGCCACTTAAAACTCACCTTGTAGCGTGGCTGATGCCCGACTCTGCCTGTTGGCTCAGAGTGGATGTTTGGAGAGGGAGGTACCAGTTCAGGTGTTGTCTTCGTCACTTGACTGAGATTTAGAATTACGATGTCTATCACTAATAGCCCTTCTCACTAATAGCCCTCTTCTATCACTAATAGCCCTTCGTGTTGCTTCTCAGCGCGACGTTAACAAACAATCAAATCAAATCGGAAAGATATTTTAAAAGTTGGTATTTATTTCAGATACCGTTCTCGAGAAACAGTGTTATTCTTGTACTCAACTAGGACATTCTTTTGGAAAACTATTTCATATTTATATTTGCTTAGACCACGTTACAGAAAAAAAATTTCATATTTAAATTGTCTTGAGCCCTTTTTCTGGAATAATGTCTCATAGTTATTTGTGTTTTCTTGAAACTTTTCTTAGAAAATAAATCAAGATTTGTATCGTTTGTTTCATCTATCTATCTATCGGTCTGTCTGTATGTGTATATATATATATATATATATGTATAGGTCTTATATGTATATATATGTATATTAGGTCTACTGGAAAGTTCTGTTCATTTGTAAAGTTTAAGAAAGTTATGCATTTTTCAGACATTTCATAGTATTTGCTGTATAATATAATTCCAGCCGTTACTTATGATCACTTAGCAGAGGGATTGTAATTTGTAAATATAATTTTTGAAAAATGTCTTCAGAGGCAAAGAAGTGCTTCATTGACATTAACATAAGATCTGAGCTTTACTTTTTCTTTCCAAAAATTGTGCAGGGAGATTAACAAGTTAAAATTAGCGGGTTCTAGGTCTGAGAAGTACGGTGGATGCGTCAGAATTTCCCAGTCTAGCTCTGTGATTTTTTTGACGAATCGCCAAAGCAGCATGTGATTTGGCTATCCTGATGCAATATAATGGGGTTCATATTGAGCATCGCCGGTCTCTTTTCTTTGAGTGCTTTGCTTAAATCATCCATGTGCTGGCAATATCTTTCGGAATTGAGCTTTTTGTTAGGTTTCTAAAGATCTAAATGTATTGGTTCTTGAACATCTCGCCATATGCACAGCGTTCTCTTATTAAGGCTCAATCGAGATTTAGAGGTGAAGGTGGCAGATAGTCCATGCTGCAAGTATGCTCTTTTTCTTACGATGTGTTCGAAAATAATCAATTTTTCAACACCAGTTATCATCTGGTCCAAAATGGGTTTGTTTTCGTTCGGAGCAAACACAAATGTGCAAATGACTCTTAGATTAAGAAAATATTTCTCATTTAATTCACGAGGCACCTATCCGGAATATTAATATGTATTTACTAGAGACCTTCCCTTAAGGAATTTTTTTATATTTGTGTTTTCTTTGTACTTTTCTCTTTAGAAACTATCTCATATTTGTAATTAATAATCAAAAGATAACAAACAAATCAAAGTAATCGAATTGTCAATAACAACATGACTGTTCACTGCGTTATATTTTTCAACCGTTTAGTCTGGTTAACTTATATTTGAGTGGGATGAAAATAGAACCCAGGAAAAAGTATTTAGAAATAATTTGAAATAATATCAAAGGTATTCAAAAAGTTGTCGTAACGAAGGAAGACATTAAAAAAATTTACCTTTACTGTGGGAGGCTGTGGATGTGTATTGGTATTTTTACTTTTCATAACGAATGGATGAAAAATACGCCAATAACTTTCTGTTATAATCTTTAGGAATGAATTATTTTATCAAATTTCTCATTTTTTTTAGAATTTTCTTTTAGTCGCAAGAACACTAAAACAAACTAGAACGTCAGATATTAATTTCAAAGTTACGAATTTCTTATGAATCGGAAATTTTATTGGGTTAGCGAAACTCCCCATCAAAAATAGAAGAAAAAAAAAGCTTTTAGTTAATCATGATAATATTTTATATTTACAACCTATATTTCCTCACCACAAGATGGAATTTATAAAATAATTTTCCTGAAAACGACGAATTGCTTAGGGATACCTTTGTGCAATTTCACGTTCTATTATGCTAAAAATCACGAAGCGACTCCCTGCACTTCAAACCTTGCCGCTAGCTAAAAATTCTACTTCAGTATCATGCATATGCATTCATTTTCTCTATCAGTAGCGCGGGGTCTCGGGCAAAGGCCCCAGGGGCTACATCTCCCCCTCCCTATCAGTCAGTGCAGCACTTTTCCTGAGTAGGAATTTCTCCAGAAACTCAACGGTAGCTTTTATCTCGGAATTCTTTTTGGTGTCTCTTGGTCTTATCTTTGGCCATAAGCACAAAGGGAGGAGATGTTTTTTTTTTTTTACCTCTTACGCTCAGTGACATCTATAAGCCATGGGGGTGCAGTTCGCGGCTGTAGGGGAGAGGAAGGGATTCGTGCGCGCGCATCTGTCGCTGATGGGATGGAAAACGGTGATGACCTGGATAATCAGTAACTGAAAAAGAAAAGTTTGAGAATAGACTAAATAAGAATGTAGTGGTTTTTAGTTTATTTATGTTCTTTTATCTGTTAATTCTATACCTATTTTGAGAATGTTATTAGGAATGCAAATTTATTATTCCTTTTGTAGAAAAAAAAATCTTTGTAAAACTTCCTTGATAATTAAAAAAAAAAAAAAAATTCTGATCAGCAAGCTAGGAGTTGCAATACTACTAAGCTAGTTCACTGATTTTTTTAATAAGTTGCGAATTTTAACCGCAAATTATTAACGGTAATTTTGGATTGTTTTTTATTGGTAAGTAGGTAAATTACGTAAATAAGTATAATTCACTTTTTTGTGTTTATTCGCTGGGGGGGGGATGAGCTTAAGAGGCCTTCTGTATAGTGTAAAATATAAAACAAAAATGTAAGATGTAATGATTTATATATATATAAATTAATAAATAAAGATTTTTGAGAAACGAGATATGATAACAACAAATTCTGTAATACTGCAAGAAAAACTCTTGCCTCTATACACCACGTAATGTTCATATTTTGCCCACGTTAAAAGCAACGCGGCTATTTGCTGTTAAGGCTTCCGTCTACCAGCCATTTTGATTTCGAGAACATGTTAATCCTATTGAATTTTTTCTCGCGCTCTCAAATCTAAACTATGTTATCTATTTGAATGTAAAAAGTAGACCCGAAAGGGCAAAAAATAAGGAAAGTTTCCGCGCAATCACCCCTTCCCCCTCGATCCGACTTTTGAAAATATTTGAAAATACTTTTTATGGACTGAAAAACTTACAAAGAATCATTAAATATATAGACGCAAAAATATTTTTTTTTTTTAAAAAAAAAGGGGGGGGGGGAATGTAATGCAGCAATAAGTGTAATTACTTTTTACCCTTTCGGATGTGTGCACTTTTTTACAATTAAATAGATAATAAAAAAAAAAAGTTCGGATTTGAGAACGAAAATAGAAATTCCGTTGCTTTAATATTATTTTTACGAAATCAAAATGGCCAGTAGAGTGAACTTTAAAATCAAACATCAGAATCAAAATAAGGCTCAATCATTCACGAGTTCAGAAGACTAAATCTTAATAAGAAAATATTCGATTTCAGCTGTTTACGTTCATTTATACATTTTATTCTTTACTTATTGTTAAAAGTTGCATATTAAAGTTTACATGAAGTTTTCCCTGTTCTCTTAAAGCTTTCTTTGCTCAATATCAAAGAATATATCCAAAGTTTGGAATACTTTTTCGATCAAAATAAAAATGTTTATGATATACCTCAATTAATTTATGACATAATTTTTAAACTCAACACGCAAATCCAAAAACATATTTCGGATTAATAGAAGCGCGGGATACATTTTATACGAGGAAAAGTGGGTCAATTAATAGAAATAAACAGTACATCCAATTAAATACAAAAAACACAAAATTTAATGATTCCAATGCACAATTCACCGACTTCAACCTAACCATCACCGAATTCGAAAACTAACTGACCAGTAGATTGAACTGGTCAGTTACCCAAGCCAAAACCAGTGGTCACTCAGCAGTAAAAACCAGTGTTTATTTTGTTCCATCTAACGAGAAAAGAATAAACCGAAAGAATCTGGGTTCGAGATTAGAAATTTATTGATGTCCAGCAATTTTTTTATTCCGGATTAAAAATTATGCAACATTTTGTCGGAGCTGCAATATTGTTTAGTATTAACTGATTTTTCACGTTAAGCGTTTTCGTGTTAAGCGTTCATCACTGTTTGAGTTCTTGAAAATCTGAAAGGAGAAAATGTGTTGCGTTGGTGTAATACTGTTCCCAAAGGTGCGATACCACCCACCAGAGGGTGTTGAAAAGATCTAAGGGGACTCTGAGGGCCGCAACTGCCGCACCCTTTGGGAAATTCTCGCAATCAGGATTTTCAGCCCACAAATGCACTGAAAATCTTCATTAATATTAAAAATCATCGAATTCATTATTTCACAAATTGTTCTAAATGTTTTTTAAATGAGCTTAGTCCGCATTAAAAGTAAGTATTGGTACATCATAGCTTTGTTCCAATACCTTTTTGACTAGCACGTCAGTCGCAGCATGCATAGAGTATCACGAGGAAATCACAGATTTTGTCCGTATGTTCCAACTCGATCAACAAAATTTATGTTCATTTTAAAGCTTAGACAGGTCACAACAAGATTAAGAGATCTGAGGGGCACACTATCGTGAATTTCTGAGAATATTGTTAATCCTATGAAGTGTCTTACTTTGCTCTTCAATACCAGAAAATTGATTTCAATTGTTTAAATAAAATATATTCGAAAGAGTGAAAAGGTGAACGTTTTTTTTTGTGATTATATATATATATTTACTTTTCACAAACTTTCGGAAGCACACAACTATTTTCTGATTTCAAGAACAGGAGTCTTTTTCTGGGGGGGGAAACTACGGATGCTTTGTATTCCCCCCCCCTTTTTTTTTGAGAAAGGTGAGTAATTTCCCCCTATATGGGAGCGGTAGGCCAAAAAAGCTGAGAACCTGTGGTCTAGTGCAGTGGCTTCCAAAATTTTTCAGTTTGCGTACCTCCAGGTAGATTGGTTCCTTTTCGCGTACAACCAACGAAGAATCCTGTCCCCCCCCCAACATGCACATACAATTTGTTCAATACCTTACACCTTACGGATTACGAAAAGGGGTTATGTTGAATTAAGTTAAATAAAAAAAATCCATTTTTTTAAGTAAGCAAACAAATTAAAGCTAATATTGGAAAAAGAAAAATTAATCAAATATTTAGGACTGCATTGAGTCACAGGATTTTGAAAAATTAGACTCGATAGATACAATCTTAAATTTTGTGCTGTGTTTAATTTTTCTTCTATTAATTATTATTTCTTTTATGTAAGAATAAAAAAAGGCATTTCAACAAGTCTCTGTTGGCTCGCAGCAACATATACATTATAGCGTTTTTAGAAAGTTTATTATATTCGTCTCTATGACGAGACCCAAAACTTTCTTGGTTCACCAATTCGCCATTGAAGAGATTCTTCTGAGTGTTATCTGAGGCAATCTTTAGCAATTTTTCCTTTCCAAGAATGGAAAATGTTACAAACTGACAATCTTAATAAAAACCTCTACCTACTTTTTACAAATCATATTTTAATATTTGAAATTCATTTTGTATTTTTTAGTTGCGTGGCCGACATAGTGGGGTTTTTTTTTTTTTTTTTTTTTTTTTGCGTGCCCCTTAACGGTCTCCCGCGTAGTCCTTGGGGATACGCGTACCACTGGTTGAGAGCCGCTGGTCTAGTAATACCACCATGGCACAATCACTGCACCTTTTCAGTAGAGTGCCTCCCACCCACAATCGATATACGTCAGGTTGGGTTCTTCCTTCCTACAGCACTATCGTTCTGCCTGGGGAATCCTGTCTGGTATCAGAATGCAGCGCACTGCAGCTTCGTTTAGCGGAATGGCAGTAAAATATCTCTCCGATTTCGATTAGACAATGAGAGACGATTGCATTTCCGGTCACGTCCCACGCAGCGTTCAAACGGCACCGCACCACGATTAAATGGGAGGACGTGGACGTCAGATTCGGTGCCAGATAAAATACGTTCTCTTAAATTGTGATAAAAAAGGAGCTCTTGCCAACGATCAAAGGCTTGTCCCTTTGTTGTTCTGTGCAAATTAGGTCTCGTTTTTTACCCTGGTAAATACGGCGTTTATTTTGATAAACTACTCTCCGATATCTTTATGTTATCCATTCGCTTTATCTTGCGCTCGTACATTGTTGGACATTGTTAATAAGCGAGGTATTGATTTGATAGACGATAATGCTTGGGACTGGCGACTGGTTGAATGAGTGACGAGAACTTTCCAAAAGGGGCGTTTAATGAACACAATCAATGTCACATTAACTGCTTTCACTTCTATATCGAAAACTTGTTTTGTTGCGTTAGTTTATTCGTTTGTGTTCTGGTTGTAAATTAGATCTTTTTTTGAGATAACAGAATATATATATATATATCTTAATGTTAGTGATGTTAATGAAAATACTTATGTTAATATTGTGTTCTGGTTGTAAATTAGATCTTTTTTTGAGATAACAGAATATATATATATATATCTTAATGTTAGTAATGTTAATGAAAATACTTATGTAGTTGTATTGAAACATTGCTTCTTTCGCAGGAACTTTTGACAAAATTTTCTTATTATTACATTTTTTCTTAAAAAATTCAGTTTTTTCACATAATAGTTCAAATAAATCTTTATGAATACTTTTTCATGAACCTCATAAAAATTTTAAGAAACTTTACTTTAATTTTTTTTTCAAGAAATTTTACTTTTAAGAAATATTCTTATCGGATAGTTGTTGCTCATTGCCTTTTCGTTTTCAAAAATTCAGAGAAGGATTCATTGTTGGATTGTAAGGCTCTAAAAATTTTTTTTGTTTACGTTTTATGCTGTTAAATAAGAATTACAATTTTATACTGTTTGACTTAGAATTTTGTTTTATTTTCATTTTAAAGGTTTTGCATTGTCATGTTTTTGCTGTTATAATGTTACAATTTTCGTTTTGATTGTTGAAATCTTATATCATTTAATTTTCATGATGGTTTTTTACATTATTTATTATTCACTGACAAAATTTTACTCCCCCCCCCTTCATTGTTTAAACTTAAATTATGTAATATAAATCATTTGATAGTTTTAAGTTAGTCAATTTTCAGTGATTCAGAATTTTTATATATTTGATCATTTTACTATAAAAATTTATATTGTTTTATTCTCATTGATTTAACACAAAAAATGCTTGATTTGTATTAAATTTAATGTTAATCATTGTAAAATTCTAAAGATTTTTTTTTGTAATGAAATTGACGGTTCTATTCTTTTGTCTTAGTACTGTGTATTATTTTCGGTGTTAGAATTTCGAAATATTGTTATTTTTTTATGTTAAGAATGGATGAATTTTTTTTTATTTTAAAGTATTTTATGCTCCAAGTTTCAATGGTAGTATGGAATTTTCAGTTTTCTGATAGTGAATATCTTTATATAGATTTAAGGCTTTCTTCGCTAATCATCAGAGAACCTGAACAAAATTCGGAAAACAATTTCAATCGGAAAAATATTCTAAATTTCATGTTGTTTTGTGACATTGTAACACTTCTATTCGTTTACTATATAGTTTTCTTAAAATTTAGGAGCATTTCATGAATATGCCATTTCTTTATATGACATGATATGACATGTAATGGGAACAACCCGTTCAGCATTGTAGTGTAGATGACGAAATTATGGGACACATTTTATAACAGAAAAAAAGGGATTGATTCGGGCAGAAATGAGAAGTATTTGAATACATGCTTCTTAGTATTAGATAGAGAAGTTAGAATATGACATTAATGTTTGATTTTTCTTCTAATCAAGAAAGTGTTCCTATTTGGTGTCCTGTTCTTAAACCGTTTTAATGTCCGAGAGTTTGAACGAAACTTATTTTCAGACAGAAAATTTTTTCTTCTATTTTCATACCAATTCTTTACTTTATGACAAATACATCCGTTTATTATTGTGTTTTCAAAAATTAGGAACGCTCCATAATTACATCATTCTAGAAAAATTTTATGCTTTCAGATTGTCATCATCAAATGTCAGAGTCTCATCCAATTGAGATCTCTTTAAGACACGCATACGAAACCCACCAATTTTCTTTAAATTCATGATGTTGTAACACATAAATAAGTTTAATTCACTGCTTTAGAATTTAGAAGCATTCGATAAATGCGATATTTTTAACATGCAATTTTAGCAATGCATTTAGCATTTCTGTAGATGAGTCGAATTGTGGAACACATTTTACTCTAGATGATAAAGGGTTGTTACGGATAAAATGAGAAGTATAATAAATTATATTGTTCTCTATAAGAAAACAAAGTCAGAATATAATAATAGTATTGGAGTGTTTTCCTACCTAAAAAAGTGTTTCTAGATAGGGTTCCATTCCTTGACATTTGTTTTAACATAAGAAAAAAGAAAAAGAGTTACGTAGTTCGAAAAAATATCCGAGATTTTCGGCGGCTCGCTTCTTTCAATAATAAATGTTATAGCTTCTGATCTATTTCTTGATAACAACAACAAAGAAATGTTTGTGATTTAGGCTTGTGAACGCTTCTATTACATTCAATCGGAAGATTACAGAAACCGATATTTATTTATGAGAAACAAACGTTTCTGAAAGCTTTTTCACAGTCAATCTCCGCTCATTTTCAGATAAAAGGTAAAATTTTCTTCGAATTAACGTACATGCTTCTAAGCAAAATGACAGGATTTTGGGAGCTAGATAGCATGACTGACCATGCAATGCGATGCGTTCTTGTAGCGTATCTAAGAGCCACATCCTCTCGAAAAAGTTAAGCAACAATACGTTTGCTGTCGGTATTTTAACACTCCCTGAGGATGAATGTTCTCCGAAATACATTGAGACTGATGATGTCATGGGCGCAAAAGAGAACACTAATGTCAGTTGAGAAATGTCCGATGGATATTATGGTGAGAAGATATGATTTTGGTTGAAAAAGATGCCGCCTGCTCGTTTGTACGAAAGTTAATCCTTCGAGAGAAAAAAGTAAAATCATCCATTCTACATTGAGTTTTTCTGCACAGAAAAGTTGATAAGTGATCATGTGTTGCAATTGGATTGACAGAAATTTTATTTTATATACTACTATTTGAAGTTTTCGAATTAATACCATTACTTGAAATTTTTATTTTTGTACCAGTATTTTTTTGTTTTTGTTTTTGTTTCATGACCGAGAGAAAAAGTGCTAACAACTATTTTTTGAAATTAATTTTTGGTATGTATGAGATATATTATTAATAAGTAATTCTGAGTTATAACTATATTAATATTACTGGGACTTATTATGGAAAGCTGTGTACAAATTTTATTTTGATATCAGTATTTTAAATTTTTATTCTGATATCAGTATTTTAAATTTTTATTCTGATACTAGTACTTAAAATTTTTATTTTGCTACCAGTATTTTACTTTTTTATTTTGAAACCGAGTTAAAAAAAAGTAAAATCATGCTCTTAGAATAGGATTTTTTGGTGCACAAAATTTGATAAGTAACCTGATATATAATTAGTTCGATGAAATTATTATTTCAATACCAAAGTATTTGAGAAGATTTGAAATAATTAAGGATATAGCATAATTTGTTTAAATAAGGCGCAAAGAAAGAATAATAAATATAATTTATCTATGTGTTTTTTTCCAATAATAATCACAATTTAAATACACGTATAATAAGCGGAATTTTTAATATGTATATAAAAATTTTAAACAATCAAATATTTATCTGAATTTAAAAAAAAAAAAATTACGTTTACATAAATTATTCACATAGTGAAAGGTAATTTTAAATTATATTTATCATTATTTAAAGTACATTGAAAAGTTGCGTCATTTAATTTCAAGGACAACTGCATTAACGCCACAAATTTAAAACTAACTTAAACATAAGCTAATGCCATAAATTTATATAATGAATGTAAATACATAATATTCATATATTCTTTACATAAAAACTATAATATTGTATATATACATAATATTTTTTCATAAAACCACATACAACTAGTTTTATTAAATAGCAATTAACACAATAAAAAATGCGGTACAGAAAAATGTGTACCATTTTTTTTCCAGCTTCATAAATGATTATTCTCAAAAAATAGTTATTATTTTAAATAAGAATAAAAATAAAATGCATGAATGCATTTAATGAATAGAAAATTTCAAATAAACGTCTTTTTTTTTTTTTTTTTGGTAAAATAAATTAGTGTGAAGACAATTGTTTATAGGAACATTAAAATGTTATGTGATACAATTTATATTCGTCATCTTCATATTTAACTCAACAGCCCAAAGTGGGCCAAGGCCTTCTTATGAAGATTCCTCAGATAGCCTGCTTTTGCCTTAGCCCCTGCCATTTCTTCTCTCCAATCACCTTAATATCCGATTCAACAGAATCAAGCCACCATAGCTTTGGTCTTTCTCTTTTTCGACTAGCAAAGGGATTTGCATCAAAATCAGCAATATAAAATTAGAGTGTAACGAGTTCTCATGCACTTTTTTCTTTTTACTAACCCTTATGGCTATTTTATGACGTTATTTGATTCGAGAACCTCACCTTGTGAAGGAACCGTGGGTTTTGTAAATTTGCATTAGTATATAAGAAGGGAATTGAACATGAAATGATGATATAGGGAGATTGGAGGAATTAGACAGACAGATTGGACTTGTTTAGGTGCTCAGAAGAGATAGATAATTTGGGAGATTTTAGTATACACGATATTGGTGCATGAAAGAAAGTTAAGTAATCTTCGGAGAACTGATATATAACTCGGATCCGGTTAACATTTTTTGTTTCTCAGTTGGAACCAGTTTTACTGTTAATGAGATAAGTAGAAATTTCATTTATTATCTTTGATTGGGACGCTCCCTACGTTGGTAATAAGGTTTTGATTTGGATTCTTTAAGCTGTCTTCGTGCAGTGTTAAAGAATTGAACCCGACATCGAAACATTTTTTCCGACAACAAAGCATACGAATATTAATTTTATTTTCTGACTTCGCTATCTTTTAGAGAACTGCATCTTTTGTAATATTACACACTTCTCCATCTGACTCGATGCCTTTTTCTAGCGTAAAATATGATTTATGTTTTCATCTTCTATATTATTATGATAAATGGGTTTTAAAATTTACTTGTTCTAAACAAAAATTGAGTATTTTTAGAATGTTCTTAAATTTTAAAGAAAGCTGCGCCATAAACGGCTGTACGTGTTACAAATTCTTGAAAATGGGAATGTTTTCCTGTCTGGAAATGCGTCCCATATTTCAATCAGGAGCTTTGACAGCAGCGAAACAGCCTGAAATAGAATAAATATATTTTACAATTCTGAGGCTGTTTAATTTTTGACTGATTATTTATTGATTATTGACAGATCAGAGCCTTAGTAGCACGGAGAGATTCCAACAAAAGAATCATTTTATCGATATTACTTTTTTAACATTCGTTTTATATTAATACATATTTTATAATTCCTTTTGTTTCGTTTGCTGTTACAATAATTATGATAATCCAGATTTTGTTTGATATATTGAAGACAAAGTAGAATTGAAAGGCAGATATTATTTGGAATGACCCAGAACCGACGTAGAATATGCAAAATGTGTTCATAAATCAACCAGACAAGTTCTTATAAAAAAAAACTATTAACATTCAACTAAATTTATTACCTTCAAAATTGTGGTCTGAAAAATCTATACGACTATTCCGACGTTTTTTCTGGTGATCGAAACATTGTTTATAGTCATTGGAAGTAACTGTTCACAAAAGACGCTTAACGCTTATTTTGAGTTGAGAACCTCTCCTTGGGAAGGAACTGTAACATATGTAAATTAGCTTTACTATATAAGAAGTGTAGTAAACATGAAATTGTCGGATGGAGAGACTGGAGCTGTTAAAGATAGAAGAAGTATCGAGATTGTTGAGCACACTATATGTGTGAGCATGAATGAGATGATCTTCAAAGAGGGAAAACTTGATACCGATTAGGTTACAACAATCATATTGCAATCGCTACCAGTTTAGTCAACCCTACAATTTTCTGTTATGAGAAGTAAAGTTCTCAGTTATAATCTTTGGTGAAGGACACAATTAGATGAACGTTCTACATCATTAAATTATTTTGTTATCATTTATTCAAGGCCTTTAAATTGTTTAAATATTTTTGAAGCTGATCTTTACTGAGAAATTGTCTCTTAATATAAATAACGACGCCATTTCGTAACAAGATTACATAAAATTAGAATTCTTATCTAAAAAATATTTTTATGAAAATTCCATTGTGCTCTTAAACAATTCTTAATATGCGTGAATAATAAAGTGTATAATTTTTAGTACTGTTGTTCTCATTATCGGTCCCTTCAGATTTGTATTTGTTGCAAATTCCAACAATAGATGGATAACACAGTTGAAAACTTGAATAATTGGAACTAAAACTGCTGCAAAAAGTTTAAAATATTGTACTATTATTGAAGTAAAATTGCTGCGAAAAGCAATAATCATAAATCGTTATTTTTACGAGTATATCCTAACAACGTGCTAGAATTTGAATGTTGATGTCCATTGAAATCGATTATTGAACGTAAAATTATTGAATAAAAATCATAATGTTATTTTTACGAGCATAGCTTAACATGCTTAAACCTTGATTGAAAGCAATATGGTTACTTATTTTAAAAAATAATTCGCTTCATATTTCTCGTTCGTAAAAGAGATGTGTGAAATTTTTGTGATGTACCCCGTATTTATCGAGTTTGTGGCTCAAAAGAAAAAAGTTATTTTTATTTCTTCATTATTCTTTTTTCGATGAGTGGCCGCAGTAGCCTAGTGGTCATGGTCGCGGCTAGTGGTTTTCTTCCAGTCGTGGGGTTCGAGCTTGATGCCACTAAAGACCCGTCATGTAGCCAGGGCTGGTGCACGTTAAATCGGTCGAGGCTCAAAGTCCTCCCAATGGCGTGGTATGGAAGTTAAGAGTGGGGGTACCAGCTCAAGTATCGTCGTCGTCACTTGACCGAAGTTCAAAATTACGATATCCGTCACCAATAGTCTTCGTGTTGCTTCAGTGCGACGTCAATAAAACCAAACATCTTTTCCCTATATATATATATATATATATATATATATATAACCAATTCAAAATTTCTATTTGAATTTTAACCCACTTCCTATCATCCGACTGAGCTGAATTTTCGCATACACGTATAACTCTAATGATAATATAATAATGTTATGGTATGCTCAAGCAATAACGAACTTGGGGAGGGGAGAGCTTGTACTTAATATCCATTTGAAATTTTGTACACATGCATATCTCACGTAATTCCTGTTTAGTTTTAAATTTCTGTAGCAAAAAGAACTGAATAAATATATCAGTAAAAAACACACACTTTTAAATCAAGCTTTTAGTTAAAGATGAAACTGAAAGGAATAAAAACAATTTTTTTTGAAATGTAAAGTAATATATAATTTATTAAGACTTGAGGCTTTAATATTTATTTTGATCTCACTCATGGGTAAATAACTATGATACTTAGCGTGTAATTATCTAAGTATCTTAGTTTAGCATCTCAAGTTCTTATAAATTATATATTATTTTACACTTTTAGAAATTATTTTGATATCTTTTTGTCAATCATTATGTAAAAACTTGATTTTTTTTTTCACTTAAACACATTGAAAAAATTTATGTCCTGATATATTCCATTGATAATCTTGCTTGAAATATTTACCTTTAGATTTTTAAAATAAAACTTAATTATATTATCAATATGCTAATTTAAGGCTGTCTTAAACAGTAGAACCCAAGCCAGGATTCCTTTTTCAGATACATAAGTCATTTGCCATGCGTGTTTCTCGTACATTCTGACTTCAGTATCCTACAGATCAGGATTTCCCAAGTGGTGGGTTGTGACACTTCACAAACTCACGATAAAAAAAAAGATGGGTGGGGTGGGAAGTACCGGATCGCCCCGTCTTTGCTTCATAATATCATAATTGGCAAATAAGGCGGAATATCCAAAAAAAATTTTCAATTTTTTGAATAATTTAAATCTGACTTCACAAATAAATAAAATAAATAATGCGATGTGATGCTTGTGGTCCCATTGTGCAGAAAATGGTAATCACAAAGCTTTTATAAAGCTAATAGAATTGTAGAATGAGTATAATGGGAGATCATTGCCGGATGAGATTTCAGCTGCTATCCAGTTGCATTTGCCAGGCCTAGGGTCTAGGAATGCGTTACCTCTCTAAACAGCGACAAATAATAAATAAGAAATTTATTTACACTTCACGTAGAATTCCAGACAATGTTTGGATCGTTAATTGAACAATCATGAGAATCATCGTCCAAAGACATATGCGAAAGAATACTATTGATGAATTTTCAGCAGTCGTATCGTCAAAGGTACCTAATTATAGGGGGGGGGGGGGGGAAAACTAAAATGTCCAATGTGTTTTGTCACGACCTATAATTGTGAAATTGGGTTTTCTACATTGGTTTTCCTGAAAAACAAATGCAGAAAGACATTGGAAATCGATCCGGATCTGAGAACTAGTCTTTTTCTAACGAGAAGTTTTTAGTTTGGCAGAATCAACTTAACATTTCTAATTAATAATTTTATCTTTTTAAAATTTCCTTTTTGTGATTATTTTTGTAACAGTTTCAGGTCAGCTTTTATAAAGGTATATGAAAACTGTATTGACATCTAAAGAAAGTTTACTTTCAGTTTCAAGTCTCAAAATAGGAAATAAATTTTCAGAGTGTTACGAAAAAGAATCTTAAAAATAAACGGGTCTCAAGAAAAATGTTGGGTTAACACTTTTGTAGGGAGTAGCCTATTTTTCTACTCCTCTTTCTTGACTGAGTCAATCCTTATTTCATGTTATTAAAAAAATGAGTTTTATGTAGCGTTCTCTATGCTTTTATGCTAAATATGTTTTAAACTTTAAATGCAAAAGTGAAAAATTGTCTATTTATAAAACATATCAAAATTTTAAAGACGTAGTATTACAGAAGGATGTATATGTTACAGCGTCACAAATTTATATAAAAATTAGGACATATTTCTGCCTGAAAATTTATTTTGAGTTTGAATAAGATTCTTCAACATTGGGTGAAGACGTTCTTAAATCAGTTATTTTTAAGTGCCCTTTTGAAAATTTCTAATTGAATCAATTAAAATAGTTTTAGCAACAACTTTGATTATTATTTAATTCCATTTCCATTATAAATCTAAAAATAGAGTCACTGAATTACTCAGTCAAAGGAAAAGAAAGACGGATGAACGAAACCAATATATATTTTTCAAGTATGAACATTTAAATCCTGAGGACAACCTACTCTTTCTAAGACCTAAATGCTACTGAGCTTTTTTTTAATATATATATATATATATATATATATATATATATTATTATTTACCGATTCCCTCGGGTTTGACTGAGCAGAATAATTAAAAGTAAAGGTTTGATTCTGGAACTTCTTACCTATCTATTCTAAGATCCCTTTGATCGCTTCTTAGATTAAATAAGGTTGCCTCAGACATATTACTTAGATTCACTATCATCAACCAACACATTTCCAGTTCCCTTACTAAATTCTTTGTAGCTTATATAAGCATCTGATCAAGTCTATTCGTTACACTTTTCAATTTTAATCTAATCTGCATGAATCACGTTTTATTTTATAGGGATGAAGTTTCATTTTAAACAATTCAAATAGAACAGACCTCAAGGTAAGTTGAAGAGAAAATCACGATATAGCCCTACGTTATATCCTGCTTCGGTGTAACTGAGAAGATGTTTATACGAAAGATATTTCATAAACTTTTTCAATTTTACTGTGAAATAAAAAAAAAGGTAGACGAAACTTCTTCGAAAGATATTACTTTAAAATGAATGTAATATTTTTATTAATAAATTTGAGAAGATTAATTATTTTTTTCTTTTCAGGTGTTTCCGCCATTTTCCTAAATCAGCTTAGAAGAAATTCGAAGACTCTCAACCATTGCCACCACGCTGTGCGAAATGTTTCCACCGCAATTGGTGGCCAGATCCCTAGCACAGCTTTCTACATAACGATCAGGAAACGCCACACGATAATGAATTTGCTGCATCGATTCACCCTCCCCTCCCCTCACTAGCCACATATATCTATACAGATAATTTGTTTTCTTCTTTTTTTCCTGTTTTTCCTCCCCGTTTTAGTTTTTCTCCGGTGGAAGAATTTCGAGGAGGGTCGGCCGCCGCGGCTATTGATTGAGTGGCCGCTCGCTCTAAAAGCTCAACTCCGATAAAAGTCCAACCAATGAAAGCCTCCCGTAAAATAACTAAAGAAATATCTGCTTCGAGTTCGGGAAAATGCATAACGGGGGAAGGGAGGGAGGGGAAAAAGAAGTGAAATCACTGCTTCAACACAAAAGGTTTTAGTTTTTCTTTCTAGAGGAAAAGGGGAGGGAAAAAATCTGCGACGCAAGTAAAATCGAATAAAAATATCTTCACCCTTAAAGAAGGATAAAAACAAGAAAATGCAAGGGGTAAAGGGGCAGGGGGAGGGAAGGAAAAAAAGCATTGGAGGGTAAAATCAAACTCGTATAAATTTCTGCTGAAACTTTTTCCTCTTTTAAAACTTCTAAACTTTACTCTAGTAGAAAAAAGGAGTTTTTTGAAAAGAAGCAGGGAAAGGAAAAGAAGGTGGTGAAGAAAAAAAAAAATGATTCAGTTGGGGGTTCGTCTAGAAGGATATTGGCTTGGAATTTGAAATTTTCCAGACTATGGTAAAGGATTTTCCGTTAAGGCTGCTGCTCGGAAGTAGAGGCTGGAATGTAATTTTATTTAATGAAAGCGATTTTCCGGAAACGCATAAAATGTAGCAGACAGAAATCTTCTTTTAAATGTCACGGACTTTGCCTGGGACTTTCACTTCACTTCAGACTTTAAAAAAAAAACATTCTCCGTGTATTCGTGCTGCATTTTCTTCTGGTACATTGACTAAGAGATTTTGTTTCAAAAGCGAATTTCCTCTGGATTAAAATGTTAGTATGTTTGATGTTTTTTGAATCTTTGAGATCTTTTATATTCCGATGCATCAAGCTAAATATGTTGATTGCTCAGTAGAAAAATACAGAATACTATCTATGTTTTTTCTTTTAAATGTTTCATTGAAAATCTGATCTTTCACAATTGCTTAGGGACCATTTACTTCATTTTTTTTCACATTTATTATGTTTTAAGCAAGAATCGGGAAAGTAACATCTGATAATCTTTCTTTGTTTACGTTGTACGTTAGGTTCATTTTGAATAAATATAGAGAAATGCACAATTCTAAAACTATACCTTACCACATGTTATAACTGTATTTGTTAAATCAAGTTATTGATTGATTGTTTACTAATGCCTCTCTTAGAAGCTACACAACGATTGTCGGTGGCGGACTCCGTTATTTTCATCCAAGGTTAAGTGACGAAAACGGCATCTAATTTAGCGTCCTAATCTCCAAACTTAAACATCGGGCCTCTTGATATATTTTAAAAGCAGTTTAGCTTGATTAGGCTCAAGTGAGTTAGCTGTTTTGAATCAGGTCAATATTCCTATACAAGTACACACACAAACATATATATATATATACATAGTGTGTATTAATATTTATTTATCATAATTAAGATTATCCATTTATTAATTTGAATTGTGTATTCATTTATTAATTTTCTATTTTTTTTTTTTTAATTTCTTCTGACTTTATAAAACTGTTACGAATTGTTTTCGCATACTTGTCCGTGATCTAAATGAATTAATATTAGTTGAAAGTTCAGTTATATATAGATATTTTCATATTAATTAATGATAAATTAAGACTGTAGAAATTTTTTAAAGAATTCTTTTTATTACATGTAATCTAAATGCTTATGAATTATATAATGTTTTTTTTAGATAAAAAATCCATCATTTTCACAGAACACTTCTAGATACATCACATATACATTCATTTTTATGAAAAAATATAGAGATATGTAGTATGTATAGCTAAAAAGCTATATGTAGTAATTTTCAATTTATTAAATCAATAAAAATATTAATTATGTAAAAACTCCTATTCCTATTTTAAACTTTTAATTTTTTCTAACTACTAATGTTCTTTTTTTATTGGCAGAATATCAAACATCAAGAATTTTGGATGGACAAAGGAAAGAAATATTTGAAGCTCTGGCAAATTTTTTGAGGGAAGAAAAATCTGCAATATTTGAATGAGTATTAAAAATATTTAAAGAATATTTTACTAATTATCTCTTTTAAAATACAATCTATTTTTTCTTCTCGATTATATTTCGCTTGTGCTAACCACGTGAAAACGATTGCATTTTTCGTATCATAGTTGAAAGAATAAAAATATTTCGAGTCGGCAAATATCATTTTATGAGCATTTCAATCCAAAATTTATCATCCATTGTTCTCTCATTTTGCAACAAAATTTTGAAGCAATATAAAAACAAAAAAATCGATAAAAATATTGTTTTCGTACAATAGTAGCATATAGTACATGACAGATAAGGTTATTATACAATAGATAGATATAATAATCATGACAATTTTATAAATGTTCGGTAAATATACATAATTCTTGTTTTCTACATAAGAACAGAACAGATAAATTTTAAAAACAATATGGCAAAAAGATGCATAAATTTACAGATTCATCAATAACTGTAACAACATTTTAAGAAGATGTTAATTATGTTATTACCGCTTACACTTTCTAAATGGTTAATTGTTTTTGTAAGATGATTCGTTCTTTTTAACTAGTGTATGGAGTTTTTGATTAACTATGAAATTTAAAACTGTTCTCTCTTTAATGTAACATACGAAATTTGATTTTACTTCATAACAATACCATTGTTCTTTTTAAGTTTTGTATGGCTAAATCGTTTTAAGTTTCAATCATTTTTTAAGACTTTAACCCGATTAGCAGTTGCAAAAATTTCAAAAAATGGTCCGCAAATACACTCTCTCTCTCTCTCTCTCTCTCTCTCTCTCTCTCTCACACACACACACACACACATATATATATATATATTGCCGAAACTATAAGAAAATTTCATGTATGGACAAAATATGTGTAAAAAATTATTTTTAGCTCAAAATCAAGTATATATATACAAAATTTAAAAATCATAATTACTTCTTTAATATTATAATTACTGCAATATATATATATATATTGCAGTACTGACAAACCAATTTACCTATAAATTGCTAGTTTAGATTCAATTTGTTAGCCATACATAACTGCACAACACTTTTTTGCTTCAACATCTGCGATTATTTTATCCATCAAAGAATAACATAACTCATTCTTCAAACATTATCAGAAATACATTATAATAATTTATCTATGGCACAAAAGAAATTAATAATAAAATCATTTCGAAGGAACTAGAGTATTTTCTACTAGAAAATATAATTAAAAAATATATTCAAAATTTTCACGATTGAATATATTTTTCAATAGGAGTATTTAGATAATAATTATTAATCTTACAAGTCTGGAATCTGAAAGAGTATTTTCTAAGGTAGGATTATTTTGTACAGAAATTATAGAACAAAATTAGGAGTCTAAGGATGTTCTTCACGTGATTATTTTTTAAAACGTGTTGGGAAACAGTTCACGTATATTATAATATATTTTATAACTTTGCTTTCCTTGTGAAAAATTTTTCCTACTTAAGCATCATTTATTATTTGTTTTTTTAAAAAAAATCGTTGGATTTTATTTAGTTTATTTGTGTTTAGAGGCTGTAGTTTTTATTTTCTTATACTTATATCTCAGTTTAAAAGAATCAAATATAATATCTCATTATTACGAAGTTTTATTTTATAATCATGTTTTCAAGAATTCCCGGTAATTTACCAGTTTTGTTAGAAAATTTTACCCCTAATAACCGGTTATATAAAAAAGCTCGTATATTTTTTAAAATTTCATTGTAACATCTTTTATAGAAAATGTAGAACTTTTATAACATTAATCATAAAAAACCTATTCTTACGAAAAATAAGATACATTATTCAAGTTTTCATTATTTATAAAAACTGTAAATTTTTGTTTCTTTTAAATAACTTACTTTTTATTGATTTTAAGATTTTGATAGGGCTAAAAGTAAGTGATTAAAAAATGATTGTTTCTTAAAATCACTTTATAGGAATTTTTTACTTTAAAAGCGTTTTATAAAATTCAACCAGAAGAGGCTCGTGATAAGAAATTTTTTGAAAATTAAACAACTTTGTGAAAATTTCTTGCTTTAAGTATATTTAACGTAGTTTTTATGATCTTATCGTAAATTTTTATGAGCGATAGTCCTATTTTTCGATAAAAAAATTTGTTTATAAATATATTATTATACTTACCCTAACTGGTAATAAAAATTTTCGGAGTAGGACTGTACGTTTTACTTTTTATTTATTAGAAATACACTATAAAATTAAGCAGTGCTTTTAATAAATGCTTAAATATGAAGAATAATAAATGGGATAAGAAGAAAATTATGTATAAATTATTGATTTCACGCCATTTCTTAAATAAATCTTTTTTTTTTTTATTTTCCTTTTAATGGGTGATTTGCTTCCTCAGGAATTGATAAGAATGTTTTAAAAATTTATGATTATTAACTATTAAAACTAGTATGTTAAATTACATATGCATTCGAAAACTAGCAGGTTAGTTTTAGAAAACTATAATAGCTTCATAAAACGAAAATTAATGGACAGTATTCCAAAATTTCAATAATTTATTAACTGAAACAGATTCGTCATTAAAGAATTTAAGCATTTCATGGTCGCCTGTGTCTGCAGTTCTCATATAATTTCAATTCACGCCAACCTCTTTGAATTAAGGATTTCCCACAGCACCCTACCGTAAAATCAGAACATGAATAATAATGTGAGTAAGAGATAAACGTATACAAAATACGTATACCACCAGAAAAAAATTTTAATGGACGTAAAATGAACTTCTCATATAACTGTATTATTGAATAAATTCATTATTCAAAAACAATTATGAAAGATTTTTCAATATTTCGTGAAACTCCAAAGAAGACTTCGCACTTTGGTAAGTTTATATTTTACATCATTTTTCAAAAAACTTTATTCGCGATAAATACAAATACCATAAAAATATTAAGCATCAATTGAAAATATGGTTAGCAAAATAAGAACACGAGCAATAACTGGTAGGGAAAAAAATAAATGTTTAAAGGAGGAGCAAGCGAGGGCTTCTTCATTAGAAAATGTCCCCGAATTCCAACAGGTAAACTTCCCAAGTTGTTTGCGAACGGCCGACGTTTCTCATATTTTAATATATAGTAAAACTTTTATTGACAAGATAAATCGCTTAAGTATCGCTTAAAGGGCCATAACATGGGAATTACGGCTCTTGAGAAATACGTTTGAAACATAGTGTCGGAAAACTTGGGAGAGATCAAGATATTGTACGCGGAATAGAACTGTTACGGGGTGTCGAGCATTTTTAACACACGCGCGCGAGACAAAAAAAATTTTTTTTTCACTTCAATTTTATTTTTTTTTTCGGGCAATTAAAAAAAACGCCAGTATTCTACGGGTAGGGATGGGGGTGGGAATGTTTTCTTACAAAATCGGGGCAGTTCCACGACGTGGTGTGGTTGCAGCCAGGATATTTTAGAGCCACTCTCAACCTGTAATAAAAATTTTATCACAGCAATAAATCCTAAAAGTGCAATGAAACCAACAGCATTTCTTTACGGAAACAAATTATTGCTGTCTATGAACTGAAACGTTAAAATGTTTATGTTTAGAAGACATTGTTAACATAAACTTTTTCCCCCCTTTTTGTGTTGTAGTTACATGTGATGGTCAAGATGGTGTTGGGGAATGGGACACTCGGTCTCCATCCACCCTCCTCCCACACTGGCATGATTGGTGGACGGGCCGGACTTTGACGAAAGATTTTAGTATCAAAGCTTTTTCATCCCATGAAGTGGTAATTATTCTCCAATGGACGTTTATGGCCCATTACGCGAAAGGGGTCTACCTCGCCACGGAGCTCCCCTTGAAGCACTCAAGAGTTGTTGCATCGGCCACGCTGGTTTCTATTTTTGTACGATTGTTATTTTTGGACTGGAGAAAAAAAATTTTTTACCTTAAATTTTAGTTTAAATCATGGATTGATTGTGAAGCGCATGTATATCTACTGCTAAAAGGAATATTTAATATTTTTGTGGTATGTATATATATTAATTATATATTTCATTTGCTTTGAATATATGTGGTTGTAATATTTTATCATTACAGTGGTTATTAAAATTTATTTGAAGTTCAATTTTAACGATGTAATCTAAATAGACTCAATTAGAAAATTATTATTTTTATATGAGGGAATTTTATCTAAGCTAACTTTTTTTAAGAGTTTTGTCCCAGAAATGGATGTTTTGCTTCAGCATTGATATGTTTATATAAATTAATAACTAATATAACATTTTTGTTTTGTTTAATTTGAGAAAATTTACATCTATCCCTTTATTGCATATTATAGTTCTTGTATTACATAATTGCTGAGCTCACACATTGTAACACGATTGTCTTCGACCCCATACATTATAGAAAATTTCTTTACACATAAGACTTTATTCAATGACAGTCAATACTTCAATTAAGGAATAAAAAAACATTTATACATAGTAATGTTTAATTAAAATGATTAATTTAGGTTTTTCAATTCAAATTATTAACGTGGGGTAACTGATGAAAATAATCTACATTTAATTATCTAGTGTTTAGTTTTTATGTTGACAGTTTATTGAGTATTCTAATATTTATAAGTTTATGTTACTATCGTATTTTAAAATTTTTAATTTAAAGGATTCAAATTGTACTTGTATTGTATAATACCAGCAACAATATTATAGCATCCTAAAAAAAGATTTTTTTTTTTTTTTACAATTTATTGATATTAAATGTCTGTTTTAATGAAACTAATTCAATAACATATGGTTGGGACGTTTTATGTTTTTAAACTTTTTTTGGTATAATTGAAGACTTAATATAAATAGTACAGTCTTATGCCGCTACCACGCAGTATTCGGGTCCATGGTTACTAAACCGAAAGATAAAAGATCTGCGAGTTGCTATAATAATATAAATTGAGAGAAAGCGTAAGTTTCTACATCGATACTAAGAATTTTCTGCTTAATTAACATTTGTGTTAAATTACAGAATAACTTAATTCGAGAAAATAAATCCAGGGTCATGTATGCTATTAGATGTGAGTCAGTTGCATGTTACAAAAAAAATTAATAAAAGAACACGTTAAATATTTAAAGCAAATTGAGTTTACTGTTTTATCAACCGATCTTTAAAGGATGATTGTTTTTTACAGGCATTTTGTTTCTTTTTAATCTCTTGCATGGCACATTTTATTTGCTGTGCTCTAATTCGTGACCTTTGTTGCTCAAAATATTTTAGCAATAACTTTACTGTTTCGAAGGCCTTAGAATGTGTGATGGGAGTCAGTTTTGGTACGTTTTCCTTATTCTTCGAGAAATGGTGATTCATGTACAAATGTTTTGGTTCATCTTCCTTTTCCTTATGGTTCAACGCCTCTTTCCCCCCCCGGAGCATCTTTAACAATATCTTCATTTGTTCTTGTTCTTACTACTGACTGATCATCATCAATTGTTGACTACATTTCAATAATATCATGTATGCCTTTTAAAGAAAGTTATAAAATAAAAAGAAAAAAAAAAAGCCTTAATGTCTGATGTTATGACGTAATCCAAACAAAAGTTTAATCTGAATTTCATAAAAAGAAATATTAGAATTCTTTTATCTCAATGTATCTGAGCAATATCATTAGTGATTGTTTATCGAGGGAGCCATAGTAGAATTTCGTGTTACTGAAATGCTTGCTTATGGACTCTCGACTGTATTGAATTTCTAGAAAAAAAAATAAAATAAAAAGTAAATCTGTAAATAAAATAAAACAAGAATGAATTTAACAATCGTGTATAAAACACATTATAACCTATTTTTAAAGTGTTTTATTCTGAGTTTATGGCTATTGTCATGTGCATCATGTATTCTATTTAAATTTTAAAAATAAATTATGAATTAAATATTACTTTTCATACTGCTTTGTTACTTAATGATTGTTATGGATTTTAGATTGAATGTTATTAAAAAACAACATAATTTAGATACTTAAATCAAATCTATCAATTAATATAAAATGTTTTCTAACGAACATTATAAGTTTGCGCAATATCAACATTTTTATCTGAATATAAAATTTTCAGAATCCAATTTGTAAGTTGTAAGTCACTTTAAGTGGAATAGTATTGCTCATGTATTTAAATTTCTTCGAAAAGAATGACGGGAGAGAAGGATTTTGATAGACTTTAAAATTTAGATTTTATTCAATAAAAATTGATATGTGCAATGCATGCAATTTTAAAACGTATTTCTTTTACGCTCTATTTTCTCTCTTATTATTTTCTAATAAATAGATTTAAAATATTTAAGAGAGTAGAACTAATTAGTAAATAAAAAAATATTTTTAAATACAAAACATGTTTTAAAAAAAGTAATAATCGCTCGTAAACTTGCAAGATAAGAAAATAAATTTAAAACAGCAAAATGTTTCACCCTGAAATGTTTCGAAATAAAAGCAGGGTAATTTTTATCATAAATTAGTTCCGATATTAATATAACAATATAGCTAAGCAAGAATAATTATTTTTTTGATACCTATACTTCAGTATATCTATCTATCTTTCTATCAATATATATATGAAAAGCATTATTATTTTTAAATTTCTTTCTGATTTTAAATGAACAGTAATATGATTATTATACTATAATCTTCAAATAATTAAATTTAAAAAGTGAAATAGTTTAAAAATACAATATTTAAAGTTTGAATATCTAATGCTTATCCAGCACATTTAATTGAATTGATTTTAGGTACATTTGTTTCATGTTTTTAAATATTTTCTAAATAATTGTTTTAGATCAAACAAACAAAGGATTTTTCTTGCGTGGATTTAAGGAACAAACCCAAATATAATTTTTTTTATACTCAAAATTTTTACACATAATATTCGATTGTGTAATAGTAGGCTTTATTTCTATAAATTAATGTTATAGATTCTTAAATGCAGCTTTTGATTACCCTTGCAAAATTCTTTTCGTTCCTTTATAAAAGTAATCAAGAACTTCCAAAGTATAGCTTTTCAACATTTTGGTTTAAAAAAGTAAGCTTCGTAAATGAACATTTATATAATCAGTTATATTTTAATGAATTTTCTGGAAACTTTTTTATGCAAAATAGAAATGAGAGAACCCCGTTTTAAATCTTAGGAATTTTGCGCTTTCAAAATAATTGTATTTTGATATAATCAATCATAAAACTGAAGACTTAATTATTCGAGAATTTATTATTATAAATTGCTGACAAAAGTCATTTGATCAATTTGATCTTCTGAAAAATTAATTTCAAGTGGGAAATAAAATGTTAACATAAACTTGAATATATACTCTAACGGATAATTTTGGAAAAAGTTTGAAACCATAGTATGTATACTTTCGCTTACAATACCTTTTATAATAAGTTTATACATATTTAAAATATGTTTATTGAGTGTAATATGTTCATAGCATTTTGATACGGTTTCAAATGAAATTATCATTACAAATATTATAAGAGATTCTAAAATTTTCGATGAAGTAACAGGAATTTTCAAAATCACTTGTACCTATATAGTTTATGACCAAAGGTCTCATTTATATGCATATATCTATTCTATAAGAATTTATTTCTTCGTTATCTTATAATAACTATTATATGTAGAGTTTTACATATTTTAAGAGTAATTTAATTAGTAATAATATATTGGGGGAAAATTGACGCAGAATTTTCACAATTATTAAATTATTTTCTTTATAAATTTCTTTCTTTCGAACTGAAACATAAATAAGCTTTGGAATTATTTTATCATTTAGATTTCAGTAACTATCTGACCTATTTATGTTAGCATTTAAAAATTAGAAATAATGTAATATTTTTTTGATAGTTCTTTCTATAAACTGATTTTAGGGATCAATTAGTTCTGTGCATTTACGAAATATTTCAGTTACTTTTGATTAAAAAAGAAGTAAATGCAGTCTAAAATTCTAATTCTGCATTTCTCTAGTTTCAAATTAAGAATAGAATTTTCCCTCTTAAAAAGTCAGTTATTACAAATTTTGCGTATGAAATGTTTGTTGTAATGAATAAAAATAACTAATTGAAAAAAAATTTCTGCAGTCATCAAATCAAATTAAATTTTAATTGTATGAAGATGCTAACATCTTCAACAAAAAAAAAAACCATCCGAAATATTAGTCTTTTAAAAAATTAAATGCAAAAAAGATTCATCATAATAATTTAAGATGCAGCCGACTCACTTGATTACATATCTAATAAAGATTCAGATATTTCAGAAGCGTAGGTATGTTTCTAAACGTTAATTTCTCCAAAATTGAAATTAAAAATTAGTAATAATTATTTAAAGTATAGCTTCATAATTAATTCAATATCTAAGGAATGTTCGAAAACGCAAGTCTAATTCTAAAATAGATTGTTTCAAATATGTAATGAAAAAAAAATCGAAATAATTATTTAAACTATATATTTTTATATATAATCTGTATACCAATGTTTCTAAATCTAATAAACATTCTATATTATGGATCTTATTCTGAACGTTTTTATTTCAAAAATTTAAATAAGGGGGGGGGGAATCGAAAAATCTTCTTAAAATAAAGGCTACAGTCTAGTGTAAAAATCGACCTAAACTATTTAATGTATCCCAGAATGTTCAAAAATATACGTATTATTTTTAAACCTTAATGCTCCCAAATTTTTTTTAAGAAAGAAGATTGAAATAACTGTTTAAAATGAGGACTCCCCAATCCTG
Organism: Nephila pilipes; assembly: GCA_019974015.1. Lineage (NCBI taxonomy): Eukaryota > Metazoa > Arthropoda > Arachnida > Araneae > Nephilidae > Nephila > Nephila pilipes. Next base: position 866,085 of record BMAW01058244.1, on the reverse strand, counting down.
ATTCTAAATGTAATGCATATTCTACGCGTTAAAAAACGTACGTATAGTTCTAAACGATAATTTTTCAAATTAAAAAAAAAAATAGAAATTATTATATGAAATATTGTCTACAAACTTATTTCCATTTATAATAAACTTTCCAATTGTTAAGAATCGTAGTTCTGATCCTAAACGCTATTATTTCAAAAAGTTAAATTAAATAAATTGCAATAATTATGTAACTTCTGCTATCACTTCCCTGTGCTATTATTATTATTATTTAAATAGTCAATAATTAATAATTCCTTGAATAGAAATACCTACAGTGACGATAATAAAGTTATTTTATTCAGATCTATCCTTACTCTAACTGGGTAAATAGTCCCTGTATGAGTGTGAACTAACGTTAATATCTTATATAACCAATCGGGTTCGAATCCTCGTCCTTTTGTAACTCCTAAAACTCCTTACTCAACACAGGTCTGATACAGATGTCTCACATTGATAACTTCAACTCACTACCTTTCCCACTCACCACTAACTAACAAACTTCGTATTAAAGTATTCGCTGCTTATAAATTCCCTTTCTCTATCGAATTGACTACATTTCAGTAAATTTAATCTAAATTATATTTGTCACGCTTCCTTAATGGAGAGAGATTTTCTGTTCAAAAGCATTATATTTAAAGTTCCGTAAGTGTCAGTCGAAGATTAAAACTCGATAATTTATAGAAAATTCACGTAGAGTTAATTAAAATAAAAACTACAGACCTGATTCTAAATCTAATATACTATTTAAAAGGCTCAAAAATAAATGTTTGATTCTGAGTATTATCTGAATAATTATTCGAAATATAGCTTAAAGATCTCATTCTAAATCTAATTGTTGAAAAAAGTAGGCGTTATTCTAGATATTACTCTTTCAAAAGTGGACATAATAATTTAAGTTACGGTCTACGGACCCGATTCTTGGATCAAATAAATTCAAATATTCATATTCAAGAAGCGAGCTTATACTACATCACGATTTCCATCTTTGAGACAAAAAAAAAAAAATCGAACACTGGCTTTTTGGAAGAAACTGGTCGTTTCTAAAACTGATTCCTCGGTGGGAAGTCCTCTGTACAGGTTGAAGATGAGAGAAAAAAGAAAAGGAAGAAAAAAAATCGTCTTCGCTCTGCATTTCCCCTGAGCACCCCCTCCCCTCCTGCGTAGTTATTTATGCATTCGGTATTGTCGCCGCCGCCCCGAGTCGCTTATGAATTATGGAAAGCGATAGACTCCTCTAAGCTCCGGGGTAGAAACTTCTTTTTTCCTGCTTTTTCCCGGAGCCCTTTCTTTATGGCATCGAACTCGAATCGAATGAGATGATCTCAAGGAGGAAAGATTGTCCCACTGCGCATGAGCACAACACTTGAAACCTGAAGAGGAACAACGTTGTTGAAATCTTCAATTTTTTGGAAAATTTCCACTTCTGCATGGCGTTTAATTCAATTGCAAAGGTATATTTAAAAAAGAAAAAGAAAAATTGACTTTTAGCAGGAGGTATCGTAATGTTTTAGTTATTACTAAGAAATAACCAAGATATCAGGATAAAATTTATTCTGCATTTTAATTGGTCACTATGCTACATAATGTTACTAATTACAGCTATTCCTGCTGATTTGTTTGGTTTCAGGAAGCCGTAGATTGAAGAACTCCCAGTATCATTAAGTTTTAACTATTATCCTAGGGTATCATGAAGTTTTCAGTTATTATTAAAAATAATCGTGTTAGAAACTTAATTTTTATTTATTATTCTCCACACATAGTCACTCTCCAGTATTATATATTCTTCCCAGTGTTTCTCGACGGCCATCATTCTATAGATTTAACTCTATTTTCTCCATACTGTGGTTTACTTTAATGTATGGCTTCCTGTTGCGAAACAAATAAACTTGAACAGCTATAATTTACAACATTATGTACGAGTACATAGGGATCAATTAATAAGCAGCATAAATTTTATCCAAATATCTCAGTATTTTTGGTAATAATTAAGATTATACGATACTGTCTCATATCCATGCAAAAGACCATGGAAGTAGACATCTAAGTTCATATTAAAAAAGAAAAGTGGGAATATTGATTGAAGACCCTGTTTAAATGACTTTATAAGCAAACGATATTTAGTTATGAAAAAAAAAATGGTTCATATTTCAGGGATTATTGTAGTAAAAATATTTCTCAATGGTGTTCTACACTTAGAGATTGTCTTCGGAATCTCATATTTCGTTTTAGGAACGTGTAAAAGTAAAACTGTTGTTGTCTTGTGATTAGGTCACAAATCTATTGATCTAATATTTTGAAACGTTTATTTTTTCTTAATAGTTAATAACTTAGTCCAATTTATTTTTCAGAAACTTCATTCATTGAATTAATGAGTAATTGAGGTGATATTCATTATTCATTGAATAATGTCTCAAATAATTAAAAAGTGCATGAAAAAAACTGTATTGCACAATCTGCAATAAACCTAAAATAGAACAGATGTGCTGAGATTTGATTTTGATATCATAAAAATTTGAATACATATTTGAAATTCATTATTTAAGTAATAAAACATCAGAAACTATACAAATTGTTAGGGAAAAAGGTTCCATATAAATTTTTAAGTTTAAATATTTTACTACTCACTCTGTTAACTTTGCAATTTTTTATTTTATTATCAATTGAGTAGTAACTCTATCGATTGCATTAAATACAAACAAGCATACAAATCATATATTTTAAAGAAAATAGATGTAATTTCATCTAAACTAAATCAAGTATTGTTTTATCAACTTTTTAATAATTACGTTTATTATCTTGTTTGGAGCATTTCTTAAGGCGTCACAACATTATTATAACTTTTTGATAACATAGTAATTACATTTTTCGAATTTTTCCATCACGAATATCACTAATCTTACGAATCTCTTCTATAAGATGGTTTCAATTCGGACTTTTAAAAAAAAGCATTCGCTCATGCGCAATTGCCCAGCCGTTCCTTTCTTAGACTCTCTCGCAATCGATGCCGGAATCCAAAGTCGTTGCCAAAAAGAAAGGGGAAAAAAGAGAAATGGGGAAAATACGAAACGGGATTCGGGATGGAAAGAGGGAGGGCGGGGATGGTTCCCTGGTCAGCAAATCCGTCGGAAGATTCCGTCGTAAACACGGGAAGGTATTTACCAAGTATGAGTCGTGAAATATCTAACTTTGTTCGGCGTGCCGGCCGTAAATTAAAGCGGGTGTCATCGACGCTTTTTGTCGCACAGGAATGAGACTGCTCTTCTTATTCTCCGGAATATTTTCCTCATCATATTTTCCCTCATCCCGAAAATATTTGAGCTCTCTTCTATCCCCCTTACCCTCCCGAGATATTTGTTTCGCAGATGCTTTGGAAATGAGAGATAAAAGGAGAAGATAGAAGGGGGGGGGGAAGGGGGGTTTTTTTTGTTTTTTTTTTGTTTAATTTTTTTGAAGACCTAAGACTTTGTTTTAGGGGGTGAGGTTTAAATTGAAATGAGAGAGATAAAAGTTTTGCTTTTAGTTAGTCGTGTTGCATAACGTTTTAAAAATTAAATATTTATTATTCCGGAAAGGAAAGAACACGATGTTGCTTCCTCGTATAGTTAATCAAGCAAACAAATAAAAAAATAATCCCGAAAAATGAACAATAAAAATTGCACCGCCCTTTTCCCCTTTGTAGAGATTGTTTTCGAAAATGAGACATTTCAGTTAAAATAATAGTTTTACATTTCATTGACCGGATATAGAAGTGAAATTAAGATCGAACTACAAATTGTACTGAGGGAAAAAAAAAATAAAGCTACTTCCACTGAAATTTATCATTATCGGTAAAATTAATTCTGTTGTCATGTTTTTAAGGCTATATTCACGTAATACTTAAAGATCGGGACTTTAGTTCTGGCATCATTTTTCAGATTTTTCATTCTGAAAATTACATTCTTCTTCTTATTATTATAATTATTATACTTGGATATCTCGCGAGAGGGTATACCAAAGAGAAGGTATACCGAATTCAGAACATATCCTCTTTTGAGCGATATGTTTTGAATTCGGTATACAAGAGAAAATAACATATTTAATTTAACTTTGCCATTTCTTTTAATAATACGGAGAAAATTAAGTCTTTTATCTGAAATTGAGTGATGAATGTGACTGTGAAAAACTTTCAGGAAATTTTTGTTTCTTATTAATAAATATCGGTATCTAAAATCTTCCGATAGAAAATAACTGAAACGCTCAAGATTCTAAGCCCAAAAATTTATTTGTAGCTATTATCTAAAAAGATATCAGAAACTGTTGTATCGATTCCCTGCATGTTAAAATCTCTCCCAAAAGTGTGTATTCCAACAATTGGTAACCAAAATCATCTTAATAAAACCAACGTTATTTAAAAACGTAAATTATAGTACAACACAACCCACAGAAATTAATTGCAAGTAAAAAACTATATCAGCATCAAATTGACAGATACAAGGTTCGTTCAATAAATCCTTAGAAATTCCAAGAGATAGAGTGCTCATAGCATCGAAAATGGTTAGTTTTTAGTAAGCACCAGACAGCTATTTCAGTAGCTTGTATTCGTGATCATGACACTTTTCGCACCTCAGAAATTCTTCGTCATAACTTTTCCGGTCGATGGGACCGTATTTGTCTTTATTTTTGAATAAGAATCACCTTAAGCAATCCATTGTTTTCATTGTTGCTTTTGGTGTTGATGTCTTCACTCGACAGAGGTGTTAATTGACGAGGTATCCCGCTAACTCTCGTGTTGGTTTTAAATGCGGTGGTTGTAAACGATCAATCAATCAATGCGATATAAATGCCGTTTCTATCCCATAATGCGTCAAAAGTTTGTTCCATTTGTTATGTAGCTACTTAGCATTAGACATATAGAACAATATTGAAGCGAATCGTTTTATAGAAAAAGGACTTGCTTCCATATTGTTCTTTAAGTCTAAAAATACATTTAATAACATTTGAATTAATAATAAATTTTGTTAAATACATTTTAAATTCAACAACAATAACTGAACAGTGGTTTTTTTTTTTTTTTTTTTTTTTTTTTTTTTGATTTAAAACGTCCTTGTTTGATTAAATAATAGTTTCATCACCCTGCAATATAAAAGTAAAATGACTATAAAACGTTTTCTGTTTTCTCTAAATTACGTCTTCAGTACGCTGAGACAAGACTTCGCGTTAATAAACGATAAAGTAAATGAAAATACACTCCTCAACTGTTTTGATTTGTAGTACACAAGAATAATTTCTCTCTCTTCCAGTTCATACATAACTTTTATCTCCTTGTACATTATACATGAAAACCTTTACTTTAATGTGTCTTAATACACTTTATGTAACATTGATGAAACATTCATTCCCAATTAAAATCTTCGATTCTTGTAACTTTAAGAATTATTAGTGAACATTATAATTGTTTTCTTAATCTAACGCTTATTTCAATAATAACTGCACATTTTTTTCAGAAATATTTTTGATAAAATTCTATAAGTTAGTGACCGCGTAGCCTAGTGGTCATGGCCGTGGACCCGCAGCCGGCGGTTTTCGTCGAGTCTTGGGTTCGAGCCTTGATGCCACTAAAGATCCCCGTGTATTCGAGGCCGATGGCTCTGTCAAGACCCAAAGTCCTCTAGTTGGCGTGGTGTGGAAGTTAGGAAGGTACCAGATCAGGTGTCGTCCTCGTTACTTGTCCGAGGTTCGTCGCCAACGAACTGTATGACGTTTTTAAAACCTACCAACTAATCTACAAATTTGCTTAATAATTCCAAAAAAATAATAATAAATTACAATTTGATTGTATTCCAATGTTTGGGTTTATTTAAAAATATTAGGCTTAGCATTGCATTGAGAATTACAAGACTCATCACTTATAGCCATTGGTTACGCCTGAAAAGACAATTATGAATAGTCGACCAATATACGAGAAATATTCTAAAATTATAAATTAAGAAAAATTATATTTTTCCTTTATATCTAATAATGTAATTATTCATGATTTATTTACTTCATTTTAAAGTTTATTAGGAGCCCCTTATTGTCAAAATTTGGGTCCTAAAATTAGGGATTAGGGCTCTCATGGAAATATAGTATATTATAGATGTTAACAAATTATTTTAAATTCCTCAAACTAAAAACTTTATAACTTGCGACACAGCAAGCCTCATTGAACAACCAGCGGCCATGTCTCAGGAAAAAGGGATAAGCAGAACTCCATGGTATCTATGAAGGGAATTTTAAAGAAAAATCATTTTTTTATATCCTAAAACAAAAATTATTTAAAAAAAATTTACAACATGAAAAAATGGAAAGTATAATGGTGGATGTTTCTAAAAAAAAAAATTTTTTTTTTCTTCAATCAGTAAATTTCCCTCAAAAGATGATCAAAATTATTTTGAATCAAACATTAAAAAGCAAATAAATGCCGATTTTCTCCTCCTAACAGTGCTATCTGCTCGGGGAAGGACGTTTCTTTTTTTCATTACAAACCTTAACTACACCGTTATTAAAGGTAGAGGGTCATGTTTCCAGACCTTTTTACAAAATTAAACAACGTTCTTTTAAGAAGCGGCCTAGAATAAATCAGGCAGTCAAAATCAGGAAACCTTTTTCTCCTTTTTATCTTTTCTAGTGTTTTATGATGCACTTTCCTACAACACTTAAGATAAGGACGAGAAATGAACTGACACATGCTCTGATTAATTGCTCTATAAATCTTTTTTCCACTTGGGACAGGGATCAGATATAAAATTTTGAAGCTTTTAATTCACGAGAAAATGGAGAAAAATTTTACTCATAAGTTTATCGACCTCATCTTATACTTAAGAAGATAATTCATACCTAATATGTATGCACGCGTTTGTACTTTATTCTTATTTTTTACTGCAGTTGTATATATGCGTGAAATTATATGCAATGGTTTAGTTTTTAATACATTGTATGTGAAAGAAGGTTACGCAATAAGTCGTGCATTCTAAAAGTTCTTTTTAAAAAAAGGATACTATTTTTCTTTTATTTCAGTTAAATTACCGGGAAAAAATATTTTACATTTTTTAAAAAATAAGATTTAAATTTAATTTTATATTTAGTTAATGTAACTGAGACATTAAAATATTTCAGACTTTGTATTTCTTTTTATTTAGCTGTTAAAAAATAGAGGGCGCTTTCCTTATTCCATAGATGTATTATTTATAAGAATTTCATAAATGCTTGCATGTGTGAGTGAATTTCAGAATGTTTGTATGTATGAGTGAAAATTGAATTTTACGATTGTAAACAAGCGTGACACGCCCTAGAGATATATAGCATTTGTATTTTATTTTTCTTAAAACGTGATTATTTAAGATTCTGGTATACTTTTCACAAAAACCACTTTATTCATGGCACTGATATTTTTCATAAGCGCAATTTTAATTGTAAAATTTTAAATTTTATTAGATTCCGATATTGAAATTATTATTATGTTCAGTGTGTGTAAAATGTCGTGTTTATAAGTACTTTAACAATTTTTTAAATTTATAAATGCAATGAATTTTACGCAAGATGTACCTAAATGTAAATCTACGTCTTACTTACTAATGTAAATACTGCCACTCATTATTAATTACTCATACATAATTATTTATGAATATAAATGTGATCTTCTTTACATAAGTATATGAATGTCATAATGCTAAAATATGACTACGACTGCTTCTTTAATTTTAAAAAAAAAGTAAGGATTAATCAAATTTGGAATAAAATAAGCTTATTTTTCCTTGTCGAAGATGCCACAGTTATTTAAGATTATTCAGATTGAGTTTTGAATGTAAATTATTTATACAAAAAAATTTAAAATAATTTTTTATGAATGCTAATTGTCAGCACCGTAAATTATTAACCAGTCATTAACTTCTATTAATAAACTAAAGGTGAGTTATCTATTTCAATAGCTAATTTTGGAAGCATTAAAATAGTCATAACACCGGTAAAAAACGAATTTTTTTTTAACACGAATTTTCTTTCAAACTTCACTCTTTGCGAAATATAATTTTTTTATACCTTAAATTTTAAGAGCAAAAGGGAAAGTTGAGTCGAATTGAATTTATTCAGTAATTAGTTTTAATTTATTTTATGATTTGATGGTTTTAAAATTATCATCTAAAATAAATACGTGTAAATTTTTTTAGCTCAATTAAGCTGCATGTAATTAAAATTAAATCAAACGATAAATTATTAAATTGGATATTATATCAGCTAATTGTAATTAAAATTAAAGCAAAGGATAAATTATTAAACGACAGATTTGGAGACTTGGCGAGAAACTTGGCGTAAAATTTAAATAATTAGTTTTAATCAATTTTGCTTTCATTAATTATTAAATAATCGTATTGTCATCAAAAAGAATCGTTTTTGTAAATTTCAGCTCAATTGAGAGCTTTAAAATGTGTGAAAAACGCTTTTAAAGTTTTGAACCAAAGTTACAATTGAAAGAGAAAATTACAATATGAGTTAAAGAAAACCCATTAAAAAAGTATAAGCTATCCCTATTTGAGAATGTAGCACTTAAAAAACTTTTCTGTGGGTAAAAATTGATCCTTGAGGAAAATCAGTGATAAAATGAATATGAGAAGGATTTAAATTTAGTTTTAAAAATAATATTTTCAACTCTCTCCCTCTCTATGTGTGTATGTGTCAAAGAATATTTTATTATTATATCGAAAAAATATAACAATATTACCAAAATTAGTGCTACATCATTTTAAAAGAGTAAAGTTAATTTTCATGCTAGAAAAGGTATTGTTTTAAAATAAAAATATATAAAACACTGTAAAATTATCTCCCTAATGTGCATGGGGGATAAATAATTTTAACTTTTGTTACGTTATTTTTCATTGCTTAGAATCTAGTTCAACGTTTTTCTACTTCACAAGTAATTAAATTTTTTGAAGAAAATTCCATACATCTAATGTTTGATAAAAAAAAAAAAAATTCGAATGGCTTAGCAATTTAGATTTGACATATAAATTCATAAATTGATAATTCTAAAATTTAACTAGTAACAGTTGTGAGGTAAATATTTTTTTGCCTCATAAATTTAAGGAAATTTTCTTTTTAAATAATTTCGATGGGCTTCTCCATTTCTGAAAATGTCCCGTTTAAAAATTTTCAAAAAACTACACCTGCATATTTTTGCATATTTGTTAGCCCTGTTTCGGTTTTTTTTTTCCTATTAAAGGCAGTTCTATAAAAAATTCTTAATTGTTTCTTGAAAAAAAAAAAAATTTGTTTTGTTTTAACTTTGGATTTTAATCAATTTTTCTAATGCAGGAAAACTACTAATTTAAATGAAAGAGAAATGCATAACACATGAAGGTTAAGTGATTATGCAGAAAATATTGTGAACTGTAGATAAATTTCTGCATACGCGTACAGGCTTTAAGTGCTGTAAGCTCTCTTTTTCTTACAGCATTTTCAACAAAATTAGGAATAAAAAAAGTCAGTAAATATAACTGGGTTGAAAATATTTTTATTAACACATATTTCAACCATATTTTTAATGATCATTTGACTTAAAGGAGCAAAAATAAATCAAGTAATAATATTTAGAGACAAATTATGAGCTTAGTTCATTTTATAATTTTGAATTATATATTCAGCTCTGGAAATGCTTGCTTTCAAGAGATTACTTTTATTATTGATGGTGTTATCAAAATATCATCACAAGAAAAGGCAATCCTTGGATTTAAAGCAAAAATTGAAATCGAGGTATTACGTTTCTCTCCCCACACACAACCCCTTTTTTCTTTCTTTTTTAAATTTCAGTTTTCACCCACCTCAAAATGAAAGAAAAAATCAACGTGTTTAAAATTGGAAATAATTCTATAAAAAGTTTTAACTAAATCTCACGAAAAAATTTTGTATAGATTTTACGCCACCGTCAAATAATTAATGCATGCTAAAAGTGCGTTTTCTTATCTGTTTTAAAATACTCTGTAACACTAAGTGCATGTGGTGTAAACATGTATTAAATTTAAAAAAAAAAAAAAAAAAAACGAGTTAATGCACAGCAACAAAGAAATAAGAAATAAATGCTGAATTTTTAATATTTATTTTTATTCGTCTTTTATGCTAATCAATGAAATAAGGTTAAACGATAGTAAGCCATAATGAAAACTTTCGTTCGATGAAAGTGCGCATTTTAATAAACAGATTTAAAATTTACTTTAATAATTCGCAATAACCATAATCAGTGATACTTCCGCTGCGATTTTTACAAACGTTGGAAACTAGAATTTGGTAAAGGAAATTGCTTGTAATTCTTGGATGTATCGGTTCAATCTTCTATACCAGGGGTATTCAACTTTTTACACTTTAGACCTCTGTTCTATACGATTCTTTTTTTAAAATTTTATCCGTAATTGAAAATGCTTTCCATCTGACGGAAGTCATCATTTTTACCAACTTTTCCAGGATACTGTTGAGATTATAGGATGTTTTTTCAATTGGGTGGCTTTATATTTTTCAATACTATTTTCATTCAAACGACATTTCATTATAGATATAACATGAAAATAAATCTATGCACGTGTAATTATAGTACACAGTAGGAAAAATGCATAACATATACATACTGTAAGTGAAAAATCAACCAGAAATAATGCAAAGTAAAAAATCTTCCTCTGTTATTAATATTTATTTTCTGTGTTCGCATATGTTAAGTTGCGGCAAGGACTGGTAATACAAAGTGATTTTATTCAGATAACTGAATACCTTTTTTCCTCAGATCACGTAATGTTCTCTTAGTGCAACACGTAGTGCACTATAGGTGGAGCTGGGGGTTAGTAGCTCGAATTTTGTACCTTTAGTACAAAGAAACTAACTTTCAAACGTTTCGAAGTAATAATGTGTGTTGAAAAAGTGCTTAGCAAGAAACTGAGGAAAACCGAAATAATTTTTCGACTTAAAAAAATTTCTCGAGTTAAGCAATGAATTAGAGAAAAAATACTCATCGATATTTTCTTCAAAATTTCTTCAAATTTTATTAACTCGATTTCCTGCTATATTTACGCTTATAGGTACATACATTGATAGTCTACCTCTCTCTATGTTGTCTAACTCATCATATTAAACACACAATTATTATTTACAATTTAGATAATTAAACATTTTAAAAAAAATGCCTAAATATTTTTTCCCGAAAATATCTGATATTTTTTACATAAATTTTGATTCAAAATTTACCTATTTCGACGCAAAGTTTACCGATTTCAACACACCCAAAACCGAAATCGAAAACTTAAGATGGAAATGGCATGACGCTGGTAGTGTCTCTATTTACCTAATGATAACCTATCAATAGAAGCAATCATTGTTTGGTTAGTTTGGTCTAATGGGATGAAAAACCCCCAAAACTGGTTCTGAGAAGTTAAATACTTGTGCGACAAGCGATTTTTTTTAATGAAAAGAAAAAAGAAATGCATGAAATTATGTAATATTTTGTAGGAACCAGAAAATCATTTCGTGTTAACCAATATTTCATGTCAAGCGTTTTTGTGTTAAATGTTTTTCATTCTATTTGAATATAGGTTCTTGACAAATCTGTAGATCTGAAGAAAAAATGAGAACAAATCTGATGAAAAAAATGTCAAGTTTGTTCTTATTTTGTTACATTAGTTTAGTGCAGTGGTTTCCAGTGGAAATGGTACTACTTACCGGTGCACATTGAAAAAAATCTAAGTGGTTTCGTATTAAAAAGAAAAAAAAAGAAAATGTATGAAATTACAAAGTATTTTGATAGGCCAGCAGTATTATTTCGCGTTAACCAATTTTCATGTTAAGCTATTTCGTGTTGCGTTGTTACAGAATATTATAAATCAACTTCATATGAAAAGAAAAAAAAAAAAAAAAAAATTCAAGCTCCCTTGGCCCAATTAAAAGTTAGATGCAAGGTTTCGCATTCCTGCCTTTTTAATTAATGAATTTCGCACGCATGTCGTTTTGCCTTTGAGACTCGACAGAACAATCGACTTTAAAAGGAAGCAAGAAAAAAAAAGAAAGAAAGAAGAATTGTAAAAGAAAGTTTAATGCATGCCCCAAAGACAAAGAAAGAAACGGGCCGGAGTAATTAGTTTTGCTGTGGGGCCGCTCGAAATAGGAACTTTGTTTTATTCGAGTTTTATCTGGTCGTGCTTTACCGCCTCGAAAATGAAGACGATAGATAAGGTTTTACGATCGCATTATTATATCGAGCGGTTATTATGATTAGGCAGATACAGAAGTCCCTTTGGACGGATCCGATAACAAGTTTTCCCAACAATGACAATACAATTAGCCGTCGAAGCTTACAGCGAGCTCCAAGATTTTCTTCATTACCAGATGCCGGCGGGGACCCTCCCCCAAGTGATGATTCGCAAAACACAGGTCATCTGCCGATCCAAATGCTAGCTCTAGAGAGGGCGAATGAAAAGGACAATTATTAGAGATGGAGTTTTTTTTTTTAATGATCTATTTGCATCTGAAAAAAGGAATTGTATTTTAATCTTATGTGTCGAATTACACACACACACGCGCAAACTTATTTTTATTCCATTCATTGGTTTGTGTTTGATACATATCGGGGTTGTCCAGCGTATTTCCCTTCATATACCCTTGGCGAGTTTCATATGACGTCATTTCATTTGAGAACCTTTTCCAATAAATTAACCGTTACTTACGTAAATCAGTTTAAAAATATTGGAGTTTTGGATAACATTTCTGAACTGATGAGAGTTTAAAGGTACGCGAATGGTGGTAGAAAAGTAATTGGAACATTACAAAGTCGAAGGTTGACATGGACTTAAAAAATTAGAGATGGGATTAGACGATTATCAGAATTTAGGATTCGTGAACGGATGGAGAGTCGGATTCTACATACAAATTATATTACCGACTCGGATCCGGTAAGTCACTATCAGTTAAGAAATTTTATTTTGTAATTTTAATCTTTAGTTTCGAACGCGAGTTGGGCTAGAATCAACAGATGTGATAACAAGCATATTAAGCTTGGATTATTCTTAGATTCGAATGAACCTAATTTGAATTCCTACATTGTTTGTCTTTATTTATTAATAATGGCACAGTTAAATGAGAGAACAGAAGCTGATGCGTTACCGGTACGCTATATTTAATTTTAAATGGCGTCAAATTCGAGGGAAATTTTTTAATTCCTTTTTTAACCGCATATGAATTCATGAATTTAAGAAAATTAACATTAATTCCTCCTTTATTTCGTCTTTTTGTTCGATCAGTTCCCTTTTTATACGAGGGTCATTTATTCTCTAACCACGGATTTTCAAATATTAGCGAAATATTTTTAAATAAAAAATGCTTGTGGGTGTTCCAACTATTATTTCTTATTGAATTTTTTTAAACTTATCACACGGGAAAAAATTCTTTTGTTTATCAAACTTCTTTTTTGGACGTAGAACAAGTGATTCCGAAAATGTAGATGGCGTATCAGATAAAAAATGAGCCATCTATTATTAGCCACCCAAGGGGCTATTGTTTTAGTTGGAACAATTTCTTTTCAATTTTTTATCGTTTGCTTCAATTTTAATATTCTATTTAGCTTAACTATATTCTATTTAATAATTTATCGTTTCATTTAATTTTAATATCGGACAAGTTTACGATTGTCCATTTCTCGATATTTCATCGCTTACTTTGATTCTTATATTTAACTGAGAAATTTAATAATAATTATAAAAAAAGCACACATTGGGTGACTAAACTTGTTCTTTACAAAGTTTTGCAAAGAATAAATTTTTTAAAACTTATTTTAATCTTCAGTTTGAAATAAATGAAGAGGATAAAAATGTAATAAAAATAATTTTTGCTAAATGTCAGCTCACCTTATGCGCATAAAAAACGAGAAAGTTAATATGTAAATTCATTAAACTTGTAGAAATAATCCGGAAAACTCTCTTATTAAGAACAATCTCCGCAAGAAAAAAAAATTAAAACCAAACGTTCTTGACTTTTATTTCAATGATGTATGTTTAGTAATTTTACAAGTACTTTTAGTCTTAACAGAATTTGTATTTTTTAAATTTATTGAGAGGGTAATATAACGAACATTATCAGAATTACACTCTGAAAAATAATAGAAATTTAAACTGAAAGTTTGAAATGTTATGTGTTCTTTTAAATCTTTAAAAAAAAAAAAAAAAAAAAAAAATTGGCTGTGTTTGGTATTGAAATTTCAAAGCAGTGAAGTATATAATTACATGTTTTCAGTATTACTATGCACCAATGAATATAAAGATATTTCGGCTTTATTTTATCTTTTCACATTACGCCGCAGATACTCCTTCCCCCCCCCTCCGTCTAAAAAAAGCATCACGAATGAGCTGCTAAAAACCACTTAAGTGCGCATATGATTCATGAAAAGAAAAAAAAAGTTGCACGCATATTTTCTTACAGCTATTCGACTTCAAATGTACGTAAAGTTTTACTAGAGCAATTTGCGAAACGTCTTAACTCAGTATAATTGAGATAACAATTCATCGCGTATTAAAAAAATTTCTACGAATCTGATGTTTCCTCAGGATGATTTGCATAAAAAAAAGCGTCTTAACTTACCCTAATCTAATAATTTTACCCACAAAATCCTTTCGATATATATATATTTGTCTTAATTTTCAGTACGAAATATCTCGTTCTTCGTGATGAAGCGATCGAAGCTAATCCGTTCTTGAGCATTTTAAATAATCACGCGAGCGTCATGAATACCACGCCTGAAACCGTAGAGGCGTCGTTTTACGAGTTTTGGTAATCCGATCTCTTTTAGCTCTTATCTGTGCCTCTTAATAAGCAACCCACGCCATCGCTGAAAGGATGGTTTGGACAGCTACTGAAACATTCCCATCATTAGTCAACCGTCAGATATCAGGAAGCAGTGGATTAACTCTGATATTATTTTTTTTTTTTTGGCGCCCCAGTTCTTCAATGACACTGTGCTAAAAATATCAATTCGCAAAATTACATGGGAATGTAATAATTTTAATGCTATCGAGACACTGCCTCTTTATATTGATTTCCTTGCGATCAAAATTCGATATCAGTTAGTCAAAAATAAATGTAATATCAAAGTACAGTATACTCCCTCTGTATTTCAGCGTTTCACCTTTACGATGTGCCAATAATCCAGCGTTTTTGTACCAACTGGCAAGTCCTAGAAAATTATTTTATGTCATCTACTTCAATGGAATAATGTAGATTAACAATACAAAGCAGTTCAGTTTAGGTAGCGTTAGCTATTTCGTGTATTTGACACTTTATTTGAGTGCATCGTATATTTTATTCAATTATACATGGTTTTTGCTGTTTAAATGCATTATCGCTAGTGATTTCCCAATAATCTGTCGGTGTTCTGGTCCAAGATCTGCCGGGTTATCGAAAGAGTGCCGTAATTCTTTTCTTCTCGCTGGTTTTTTTTATGTAAATTATGCACCAATATACTGTCAAATCAAAACAAAAATGCGTTTCCTTTCACTAAATCGTATTCAAAATATAAATAATTTTCTAGAAAAACGATAAGAGAAAAAGTAATGTGAAATTATACACAGAAAATTGATATTTGTAGTATTTTCTTTATAAATAAAATGCATATATTTTACTTAATCATATTCAATTATTTCTATAAGCAACTGTAACACCTTGTTAATGCTTCCTTCTTCTGCCTTTGCTAAGCTTTTTTCAAAATTACACAGTCAATAGAGTCTAACAACGATGATAACCGATTTTTTCCCCCTTCTAGGTATGAATATTTAAAATTTATTCCATATATTAAGTTTATTTTTATATGGAAAAAAAACTTGCTTAAATTCATCTGATCCATCTTTACTATATTGATGAATTATTTTTCTGATCGAATCAATCGGGTTCTAGTCCTTGACCCTTTGTAGTTCCAAAAACACTTTCTCCACGCGCGTCTGAAACCAATTTCCTTTTGATAACTTCAGTTCACTCTCTGTACTACTAGCTTCTAATTCTCTACTAATTTCAATATTATTAAATTCCTCGCTGCTTATGAATACAGTTCGTTAAATCTATTCTCTACACTACAGTAATTTTGATCTAATCTACATAAGTCACGTTTTATCAATTGTTGGAACATTTCAATTCTGACATCATCATAAAAAGTCTCCAAAGTTTTGGTTGAAGGAAAGCTGAAATCCTAATTCAGCCCACATCACACATATGTATTCCAGTTTGAATAATATTTATTTACATCTAAGTATTATTTTTTAAATAATTTTACTTGCATCTTTCTTCAGAAATTACTTTTTACTGTTTTTCACATATTATTACAATATAATATGATTTTAGATAATGTTCCACACTGAAAATTTATCTCCAAATATATTTAAATTATATATAAACACATCATCTTGGAGAGTCTAAATACAGTTGATTTTATTACTAACTATACATTTTATAACACTATATTTGGAGTTTGTTTTTCCTTCACAAGATGGATAATAACACAGAGTCTTATAAAGTATACAATATAATACATAAACCATTTAATTAACTTATTAGCATCTTGTAATTACAAGATCACCTACATTAGATATATGCAAACGTTTTGGACTAGATGTGATTTCAGATCATGTTGTATTCGAATTCAATGTTACGTCTACTCTGTAATTCTGAATGAACTACAGAGTAGACGTAGATTCTACTCTGTAATTCTTCATAATACTTTTGAGGAATTCATTTAAAACATATAGTTGCATTAAATAGCAAAAAGGGAAAGTGTCTGATTGGCTATTAGGATGCAAATATTTTTACTGGAACGCAAATCAGCACATTTAATAGTGTTTGATATTCTATTATCTTTGAATTTATTTGTGGGAAATTTTAAACTTATAAAGAGAAATATAATACGATAGTTTGTTTCGAAGACATCGTTATTTTTTACTAAAGAAAGCTAGTTAAAATTATGATTTTAGAAATTGTAAGTCCAAATGATTTTTGCTATTCCTTCTTTTCGTGCTTAAAATATCAGAAAATGTTGTTAAAAAAACTTTAAAAATTCCAAAATAGTTATTGGAAAACATTAAGCGTAACTATAAGAAATAACAAATTTTAATAGATATTATTAAAATATTAATTTATTTCTCAACTTAGAATTGCTGTTAAAACTAAAGTTGAAACCCAGTACAAAAATTATGAATCAAGTTTTTATTATTTCAACCAGCCGAACGCAATTTTTCTTATACTTCGTTATCATTTCTTACTATAAATTCAAGTACGTTTTCAAAATCTGCTTAATATTTTTTAAGTTTGCTTCTAAAAAAGAATATGTTATATTTTTGAATAATTTCAATTGAAAAAACATTAATTATAAATACATTTGTAGTGTTGTTTCTTGTATTATTATTTTTGACAGACGCAAGTTTATTGATTTTAATCCGAGTTTAGTGGTTTTCATTTATTGAAATTCTTTTGTTGAAATTATTCAGGCAACGGAAATAATCACAATTTTATTTTATAGATATAATTGTTATAAGAATACGGTATAACAATCGATTTCTTTCTTACAAGAAGCATCATATAGGAACAACGCTTTAAATGATGAAATTCTTTAAGAATTTGTAGATAAATGCTCATTCAGATTAAGGGATTGGAAAATAATGAATCTATCTCTCTTTTATTTTATACAAAAATACATTCTAAAATCATCAAAAAATATCTGACTTACATATATTTATAAGGAATTAGAATAGTGTATGTTGATTTACTTTTGTTTATTTGTCATGTGGATTGTTATTAATTAAATTTCTTGATTCCTGTTTTCTTTTTGTAGAGAAATACAACAACAAATATCATGTTTTAAATATTGTATCCATTTGAAATGTCAAATCTGTCAAAAATGACTGCTCAGAAGCGGTTTCAAACTGCTACTTAAAAGTGAAAGTTGTTTTAAGATAATTATAGCATTGAAATCTATATTTCTAGTACTGAATTTTTAAAACTTTGATAGATTTTTCAACCGTTCAGATTTTTTTAAAATTTAATATATAAAATTAAAAGTGTAATTGCCACGCATGTTCGAAATAAGTAAGATCATATACATTACATTTTCAAGTCACATTTATTATATTGCATTCTTAAAATTTTGATAAATTCTGTAAGTATTCAGTTTTTTTTTTACTTTACTGTATAAATTTAAAAGTATATTTTCCATCTATGTAAAAGAGATGAAATGTGAAACATATATTTTATAAAGGGGAAAAAGTGGGAAAAAAAAAAAAAACGATTCATTCAGCCAAAAATGAACAGTATATTTACTGGTGAAGTTCCATGTGTTCTAGTTAAGTCAAAATATAATATTGCTATTGTAACTATAGTTTTCCACATGAAATATGGCTTCTGGGCCATATTTAACATGAAGCGAATATGGCCTACAGTAAAAAGGGACATATTTCTCAGTGAAAATGGCCATTTGTTGATAAAATTGGTTACTAAAACAGACATAATTTTTAACACATTTGGGGGCAATAAGAGTTGGAATGAGCAACTGAAATAGACAAATGATGTATTATTTAGCGAATCATGATATCTACCCAAATACTGGTTTTGGTGTAAACACGGGTGATGTGCCCCTGGGATATTCTAGCGATTTTTTCACTATTTTCGACTCTCCTTTTTATCAACCAATTCTTACTTTTACCTTCATTTTTCTCTCTAGATTATAGATTAAACAAATGTCTGGTACAGCTTAGCCAGATTTGTGCGTTATAAATCTTAACTGTTATTCTCTCCAAATTTTGATAAAAACATTTTATTTTATTAGATTTATATGTCCCTTCTTCTGAATTCTTTGTACAACCTACCAATCTACAGAAAACCAAATTTTAAATGTAAAACATAATGAATGCATCCACTCCAGGGGGTTGCACTTTTCATTTATACGTGTGCCATTTTACAAAGAATTTTAAGTGCACAAAGAAAAAAAAAGCGAAATGAAAATATTGAATGAGCCAGGGGATTAAAGTATAAAATAGAAATTTGATCAACGTGCTATAAAATTGAAACCGTGATAATGTGCCTTATTAATTTGAATTTTATAGCACTGATATCGGTTAGCAACCCAATTACAATGTACCCAATTTCATTCACATTCACGAATGTGTGAGAAGTCTTTGAATCTGTTGGAGATGCAAATGAACTGATCGGTCATTGAAAATTAAACTCCATGGTTGTCTTTCTCAGCCGAAAGTACAGTGTTATGCAAATTTAGCTTCGGTCTTTACATCAGACTACTATATATAATCTTTGTAAATTGTGCTCTATCTGATCTGCAAAGAAAGCAGTACAATGTAAATTACGTTTTTTTTATTGTTTTGTTCTCTGGGGTGGATTGGATTCTTTAACTGGTATCTTAATTCTCCTACCAACAAAATTCAGCTAAGTTAACGGAAGCGATCTTGTTTCACTTTGGAGTCGACCCCTCGCCTCTCTACGGGAAGCGCCAGTGATTGGTTCGGTTCGCCAACGCCTGGAGTCAGATCCCCCGAATTCGCTCCCTAATTTATGTCTGGGGCAAAATTACGTTTTGAAATGATAGCGCAGGAAGAATTTCTCATAACTGTCAGTCTTCGCCGCTTGTTTATTTGGAACCCCTCTCAATATTTAATTTCAAAGTAGAATAAATCAGGCGGTCGAAGGCGCAATTAGGAAAAGTTTGCTGTGATTGACTCAAGTCTAAACAGCCTCGGCACATATGGTGCCTTATTCAAATGAAGAGAGGCCTTTTTTTTTATCGGCTGAGGATGCGTTCCTCCCACTCGAGGATTTGCAATGCTAAGTGCCTTAAGATGAAATCGATTTACACCATCTTTTTCTATCGACTACTGAGTGAGAGAAGGGGTTTTTTAAAAATGAGAAGAAAGGAAGGGCAATAGAATTAATAAATATTTTTTACTTGAAAATAATTAATGATAGGTAATTCCAGTCTCCTTAATTAAAAGCGATATTAATTAATGAGAAAAGGAAAAACAAACGATCCAAATGAATAATAAGGCTGAAAAGGTTCTTAAATATTTAAAAATCGCATGAAATAAATTATGCGCAACTTTTTCCTTTCAATTGTCCATTAATCCTCAAAAGGGAAATACAGTGGAACATCTATGTATAGAAATCAAAGATTCCTAGAAAAGTGTTCAATTTACAGAAATTTCGACTTACAGAAATAAAATTTAAAAGTTTTTCATCAGTTGCTTACTAAAAACAACTACACATCCTAATGAATTTTTAAGGATAATGAAGACTTAAAACACTAAACTATCAGAGAAATTTATTCAAAGAAAATGTATAAATGTAATTTACAGATATTTGTTGACAATGTACTAAAAATTGAGCATTTGTATTAAAAAAAAAAGAATTTTTAGCTTATTACTGAACAAAATAATTCCTAATACCTTTTTGAACATAATCTTTTTTTGAAGCCGCTTCAAAGTATGCACATTTTTATTCAGAGAGGTAAAAACTTCTTCAGGAACGTTAGAGGAATAAAAGTCGTGTCAGACAGTGTTGAATCCTTCCATTATTTAATCTCTTGATTATTGTTTAATTAAATCATCTTCGTTGTTATCGTCTTCTTTGGGCTCATCTTGACCAAAGTAATCATCGAACATGTCTTGATCGGTGTGAAAATTCGCCACATTAAAGTTCTCGCTTACGAGTAAAAATTACTTTGAATTTGAAAATTGTTCTCTATATAAAAACTGTTTTTTACAGTGAAAATTTAAAGTTTCTGAAAAAAGTTCAATACATAAAGATTTTAAATATATAAAAGTGAGAAATATAGAGGTTCGGCTGTATTTTTATTTGAACATAGTTTATTATAAATGAATTTCTAGTCTAAATTTAAGTCTCACTCATTCAAAGCGATTTTAGTTAGAGAGAAAAAAGAAAATCGATCCAAACATATAGAAATGGGGAATGAGCGCTCAAATATTTAATATATTATAAATTGTATGAAATACGTAAGATTTTTTTCCTTGCAATTGTCAGTCATTGTTATATGAAACCTTTCCTCGCGATTGGGATTCAGTCTTTAGAATTAATAAAGCAAAGAAAGTATTTTAATCCTGTAAATGTATTCTACGGAAATGAGTTAGAATTCAAACGATTAATTGATAGTTTATTTCTTTAAATTTAATTCCTTCAGAATTGTCAATGAAATTTGTATTGACAATTCAGAAGAAAAAGTATTGTATATAAGTCTTACGTAACTGAGAATGCGCGCTTAAATATTATAAGAATTGTATGAAGTATTAGTTGCGTGAGCATTTATTTTCTCTCTCAATTATATTGATTTAATATAAAATATGTTGAAATTCAAAGCTTCTAGAAATATGCAGAAAATATAGTGTATATGTGTGTTGTATGACTGGAAGCCTACACTCACAAACATAAATATATTTTTAATTATAAATATTCTTCTAAAATTTTAAATGAATATTCAACTTGAAATTTAAAAAACAAAAACAAAAACTAATTGAACAAAAATAATAAATAAATTACATAATAATTTTGAAATTTTAAAATAGACTTCAGATTCATGCCAAAAAAAAAAAAAAAAGAGTTTTTGAAATCCTTCTCCAATAGAAATAACAAAATTATTTCTCGAGTTGTTACTATGTAAAATTACTATAATTATATCATTTTTAGCAAATGAGAATATTCTTCAACTATTCTTATTACTTATTACAAAGTGAAATAAGAAGACATTAAAATTTTTCTTTTTCTCTCACACATTTTCAATCATTTAGCGACATCACAACAACAACCAAAAAGGATATTTGTAGAGAGTTTTTCATGAATCTCATTAAAAATTACTATGTCAATCTCATCGAGTTTAAAATTATATTTAAATTGTCAATTCTATGTTTGGTATTCATTACTGAAATCATTGCTGTACTTCTAAACAGGATTATTCAAAGCATCTAAAACATTACACACCTGTAAAAAATTTATTGGATAAAAAATGTTTTAATTCATTTTGAATATTGTTTTACTATTGCATGGATCTCCGAGTAATAAAATATATTTTATTTATTTATTTAATGTCTGATTCAAGCATAGTCTTAACAAAGAATTATTCTTAGAGGTTAACAGTTTGACCTGTAAATAACTGACTAATTATTTGAGTTAGTGAATAGGTTTCAGCGATATGAATTTTTAAAAAATAAACAATAATTTTTAGCTTAATTTTCCATTGGGGGTCTTCTGTTACTACCCTTACGATATCATTACATCTCTTACGAAGCGAAAAGGCAATCTGACTTGAAATAATTCAACTGATTTCGTTTTTCAAAAACCATTCGCTCTTTGATTATTGCTCCTCACATTCTTTTTAAGTCGCAATACTTTCACATGCAGTCAGCATTTATTCCTTCGTTCAACGTTCTTTTGCTATCTAATTAAAAAATTGCATTCGATTATGTATCATGCCACCGCATTATGCATTCATAATGTAGTTATTTATTGTTTATCGATTAATTTTATGTATTGTCTTTCATGAATAAAGTAAAAAAGCAGAGGATATTTTTTTTTGTGAAACTAAGTAATCATCAGGCTCGGCCCTAAGTGGTAGGCAAGGTATGCGGCTACCTACAGCGGCAAAGTTTAAGAGTGGCAAAACAGCTTGAATAAGTATACAAAAATAAATCAGTATCTAAATAAGAAATAATCACAACCAATTTTTCTAGAACATAAATCAAAAACAACAAGAATCGACAGAAATGAGGCTCAGTTGACGTTCTTAAATTCATTATTTTCCCTTAAAATTGGGCCAAATTTGAGCATTGCTTCGAAAACTTTGCTAGCACTGCCATTGTAATGAAATAAATAATCAGTTAAGTAAATCTTGAATTAATTTTATTCTTTCTGAAAATAATCAAATTCGAACTAATTTATTAATGTGGAGTGTTTATCTAATTTAATGCAAATTACTTCTACTTGTCTTAATAAACAGCAAATAGTATAGTTGGGAAAACTGAGTCCGAGTGCAATCGACATCTAGTAACAGAATCTGATTTAAATTATCACTATTAGAATATCACCTATCTCACGAAGATCACCCATCACCTTTTTCACTCCCATACGGTATCATCAATTTCGCTACTTCCTCCGTCTCCTGTTATCTGTAATCACTGGAATATTTCAAACCCCTCTGTATTTTCATTACACTTTTTACATACGTAGGAATAACAGATTGTCAGTTATTTACGGCTGAGTATTTACGTCATTGAATTGTTAAATGGTATAAAAAAGGACATATTTCATAATCTTACCTTTGAAAAATACCATTCCTAATAAGAATATTACATAGTTCGCCTCTTTATTTTATGCTAAAAAATGAGGAAGCAAAGCCAATGTCGTTTTCAATAAAGTCTATTGTATTATCAATACTTAGAGAATGTTAACTTCATAATTTCATATTAACTTTCAAAACACATATTCAACGATAGAAAATTACTTAAATATACTCATCAGGAAATACTAAAACAACTTATTTCTGCTTAAAAGTACTCACAAAAAATTATTTTCTTGTGCAGATTTTTAGAATGCAGTTGGGCTAAGTAAGCCGACCTTCTCATTGGTTGTATGTAACCCCTCCCAATTATTTATGTCTCTAGTTAAAAATTCGTACAATTATTAGAATGTAATAATTACATATTGTAATAATATGTACGTATTATATGCATGTTGTTAAAAAGTAAATTTTTAATTTTGGTAACTTTTGATAAAAGTAATCAAGATTTTCCTTGTATTACATTTACAAATTTTTATTATTTTCACATAGCAAATGCTCTTTAAGGGAATTTTTCTTTTAAAATGCAACAAATATTGTAACAAATGTTCAAAAAATCTGCTAAAATGAATAGTCAGAAATTAATTTGTATTTGAATTTTAAAAAATTCAAAACTCAATTGAAAAGTATTCTTGTTGCAAATCATGAAAAGGGTAGAGAATGTAAAATCAATTTAAACGATTCCAAAACAAAATAAATATCGCTGAAACATACTTTACTAGGGGAAAAGATTTTCAAATATAATCAATTATATTTAAATAGTAGGTTGTTTTAAGTTAATGATGCTAAAAAAAAGTAAACAAAGCAATTTCCGCCCTCAGTTGTGAGGTGTCCAATAGGCGAGTTGTTATGCTAATATTCGCCTCGAGTTCTGATTGGTTGACTTAAGCCTGTTCTCTGTTTCTTTCCATTGTGAGGAAAAAAATAGTAGGAATAAAAATATATAAAAATATAATTTTTGCCAATTATATTCCACTACGGAATATTTTTACCTAAATTTCTTAAAAAAATCTGTTAAGACTTTAAATTTTGCATGCTTGTTCGCTTTTATTGATTAATTGTAGATACCGAAATTTCTGCCAAAAACGGTGTTAAGCGATAGTTTTATCATTTTATGCAGATTTTGCTGTTAAAATTTTATTAGATAAGAAACTTGAAACAGGGGAGAAATCGTAGATATCTCCCTCCCCCCCCACTTCTTTTCTTTTGATTCTGTTTAAAAAATACTCTGTTGGGAGTTACTTTTAGTAGTTAAGTACATGAATTAGTGGATTTTTCTCCCTTTCCTTTTTTTTATTTCACAATTCCCATTTATTATTTATAATCAAATAAAATTTATAAAAAAGTTCTCTTCTCAGCGGTCGTGACGAGATCATAATGATAATATGTAAAATAGCATTTACACTTATTCAAATCAGATTATAAAGTTTATTAATACAGGGTAGCGTTAAGCAAACCAAATACTTATCGAAACATATTAAGACAATAGCCTGTATAGTTGCAATAGTATTTTTAATCTCTTAAATACATCAGAGAATTCTGTTTTATTCCCTTAATCAGTGACATAATTCAAAACTTCAAATCTTTACACTTCGCAGGCATGTTGGCACGCTTTAATTTCGTGTACTTGTCTGCCTAGTTAAAAAAAAAACTGTTTTGCTTATCTGCGTAGCAAAAGTACGTGTAAGAATAAATCCTTGAGAAGAAACACAACACATTTCAGCGTTCTAAAACGATTCACAGCAATATAAATCTTGGAAGATAAACAGTAGTTTGCTGTGAAGTAGTCAAACTTGAAAAAAGTAAAATAGGCAAAACATATGTTTTAAAACTATCAATGATATTGTTAAAAGGGGTGATTTGTTAAGTGTTTGAGAATCGGATCTTTTTTAGAATAATGGAAAAGTACCCATTTCTATATAAATTTTACTGTTCTAATTTATTCCTTAATTTCAAATTAGTTTCATTCATTTCTTGGATTTAGGAGGGGGGAAATGCACCTAATTACGCATTATATTCAAATTGGTTTTTTTTAAAATAATAAATTGTAAAAGGTAAAAAAAATTGTTTATATATTGAACTAATTATATTTGAACGATGCTTTTTTTATAAGTTTTTTTTTAAAACATATTTTTTTGTTTCATCTCATACATATTTTCTTTTCAGTAAATTTTTTATTTCGTCTTCAATTGTACTCAGATTTAATTAGAAGTAAAAAGAATTATATGAATTTTATGTATCAAAAGATCAAAACTATTTCTTTTATTTAATTATACCTTTGAACATTATACAATTAAATTTATCTATTAAAATATGAGTTCTTCAAATTATCATTATCTTCATTAATTGCTTAAATATATAGTATATTTTAACTTGTTTCTCTATATGGATATGCTATGTTGAATGAAAACAAATTATATGTTGAAATTACTGCAAAGATTATAACTAAAATGAATATCAATGTAACAAATATTTTTTTAAAAACAAAACAAGAGATTTTTCTTGGAAGAAAGTTTTAAGATCTTTTATTTGAAAAATTGAATTCGTTCTAATGAAAAAATATTTTGTTATCAGAGCATATATGATACATACAATACGTAAGATAATCTTAATATTACATCTAAGACTACTCTTCGAAAAATATTTTAGCAATAAATATATTATCATTGGAAAATTATCTTTACAGTATACATGCCCTGAACTACCATCATTTTTTGTACACGTCAGTTACTATCAAAATATTTAACAACAAACATATCACCATCAAAAAATTATCTTTATACAAATATCTTATACACATTACAGAACATAGTTCGTTTTTATTTGCTTTTTTTAATGCTCCCCAGTTACTTTCTCTCTCTCTCTATCAAAACCATTAACACAATATTCAACCATATATTAAAAAATTATTTGTCAACAACGGTAGAAATGATGATGTTTTAGAAAACTCGCGCTTTATGCTTTCCATTACAGCGCCGTCTAGCGGTTCACCGCTTGTCCTCCACTTATGCATTGCAGGGTGAAAATTGCTTGTTTAGATGTTTTCTCATATCCCTTAAATTTTTGTCCACAAGTTTCGAAACACCCTGTATTATACATACCTATACTAGTATCAGTATACTATAAAATATGGTATCATTTCTTTTTCCCCTTCTTTTTCTGGATACACCAGATACTATCATATTAATAACATTATCAACATCTAACAGAAAATTATCTTTACTCAGTACTAGTTCCATGTACACAACACAGGACAAAGTATCACTTCTCTTTGTGTATGTGTGAATATACCAGATACTACTAAAATCATCCGAATATTATCTTGATGGTACACATATCCCTTTTTTGGAGCAGCAACTTGATGATATATGTTGCTTCAATTATAAAGCATTGCAAAATCGTATACACATAACAATAACTGGAGCAACCTGGCAAATTACAGAAAAGACATTCATTCCAAAAAAAGAATAGGGGTAAATTTGAGGTATCGTAAATGTATGACACATTTTCTTTCTCGAGAACCTTTCAAGACATTTCCATAGCTTCTCCAATAGAGCCATTTTTTCTGGGTCCGCCACACATGTGCGAATATTAAGATATCAATTTATTTCAGCAACAATTCAAAACGCCGATTGACCAAGTGGCGATAGTGGGTCAGTTCGCGCCAGCGACGAGTTCGAAACGACTTGTCCTCAATCTCAGGAAAATGGCCCAAGGGAATCGAACAGAGGGTCTTTGTATTTTTCGCGGGGAAAGAAAAGAAACGATTCAATAACTTCCTCACTTGAGATTTCCGTTTCAACAACCGTGCTGAGTTCGCTTTTAGTGTCTTTTCTTTTCTTCATTTGGTTTTCAAAAGACTTCGTTTGGCGATTTCAGATGCCTCGTTAAATGTATTCCTTCGTTTTCAGTTGGGTCGCTATAGAATTTGTCTCATTAACATAGTGAAAAAGAGAGAGAGGGAGAAAAAAAAACAACCCGAAGATATGGAAAAGAAAAAGTCTTAAAAATAATGGAAGGAAATACATAAGAATTGATATGTTAAATACTACAACTTTATTATTATTTTTTGTTGTTTTATGTTTCCGTTCAGAACACAACTAAAAAAAAAGTTTTGCTGAAAGAATAACACTTCAAGCGTGTGTGTTATTGTACTTTTGAAAGACGTTTAATATATTCAAACGTATGTGAATATTTTAAGCGATTTTCATGCTAATTGAATTCATATTTTTGATTAAAGTAGTTCTGCTTCATTGATTCTAAATAATTATTTTTGTTTAACTTACCACAAAATATCTCTAACCTTATTAATTTATTGATAGTCCTCGTATTGATTCTGAGTGCGACGTAAATAAACAATCAAAATCAACTTGTCAATATTTTTTTTTTTGCTTCAAAAGCATTTGTATTACAAGAAAATAATGCTCTAAATTTCATTATGCACTTATCTCTTATAATGAAAATATAATCATAAAAAAAATTATTTTAACCATTACCATTAATACAATCTAACACTATTTTAATAAACACTCCTTGCATTAAATCTTTTGACCATTAAAATACCTTAAAATTTAAAAGAAACAATATGCTGAGCTTACCTATGTGTGTATGCGAATTACATTGAGTAAATATCAATAGAGCAATATACCTTTTGATGCTTCGGGGACACAATTTTTAGATTTTAAATGTATTTCATCAATTTTACAAGCAACATTACATTAAACTACCGCAGCAAAATTAATAATTGATAGCCCTGCCCCGTAATACCAAGTTTTCCTCCCAGACAAGGTCATTTTTATTATGGAAACATCTCATATGTTGGGGATTTATAGCCAAAAATTCGACAAATTTCAGAAACATTTTTTACATTTGAATGCGCCACAAAATACCCTTAAATTTTTAAAGAAAAATCTGTATTTAGTAAAAAATGAAAATAAAAAAAAATAAAATAAAAAAACACTTATAATCACATTTCAATCACACTGCTTCTTCGAAGGATTAAAAAAAAGTCACAGCCCATTACATATTAGAATCTATAATAGAATATATAATATTTGCTGTAAAAAGAATAATTTGCTCCTAAGTGTTGATTTGCATTAAAAAGTTCACATACTAATTGAACTGTTTCAAAGTTGTTTGTAATAATTTAATGATTCTGTTCAATGTCAATTAAATCGACTTGCCCTAATCAATGACTTTACATGATGTTGGGAATAAGCATTAACAAGATAAACAACATTTGACTTATCTCTAAATTTTCTCTAAAAACATCGAGCTTGTAATTTAATATCATATTAAATAATAACTTTGTTTGTTACCAATATTTTAAAGATGAAATTTATTGATACATTTATCTGTCGTATTTTTAATCAGCGGGAGGGGAAAAAAATGGTAAAACATTCACTTTTGGGGTAACTTCCATGGCCTTAAATCAATCTTTAAAGAACCATCTCGTCCTCCACCGTTCAGATCGACATTACCATAAATCCCGGCGGTTGTCTCTCTTATTTTTTTTTCGCCATAAACGAGGTGTTGTGATTACTCTTGTAAGAAAGGTGTTCGGGCTCGCTTAACTACGCACTAAAAACATGATCACCAATCCAAACCTCTTAAAAACCCAATAAATGTGTCGCATACCATTCAAAGATATCAATCGTTTACGACCATTATAAAATTTATTTGTGTCATTTATTTACCATACGATGGGGAAATTTTATCTGCACTTGACCATCATTACAAGCCAACCCCCCGACCAGAGGGCTTACCACACTTTATTTCCGATAACTGTCTGAAGGCAGCCATTTCATAGCCACATAAAACAAACAACTTCCGGATGGTACAGAGATTCTCACTGACGATTACATAAAACACAAACCAGATCATTCTTGCAATTGAAGGTTGGACAGACAGACAGAAGCCCGCTAACCCACCTACCGATTGCTGGTAGGTGATTGGTTTCGACGCTGTGAGGTTTCTGCAAAACCTGCCCAGGCCTTAAATATTTTATGAGGCCACATAAAACTCGGGGCCCTCCTTATTTAAAACCTTGATAGGTTCTTTCTATTTAAAAGGAAGAGATCACAGTGAATAATTTATTTATTCTCTAAGAGGTAAATTTATTTCGGCAAGAAGTTGGGTTTTTGAATGAATTTCAATCTTCCCCCTCCCCCCTTCTTACCTTTTCCGAGTAATTTGCTTCTTGAAGCGTGATGGCGCATCGGTTCCTAGGAGTTGATGCAGAGTCATTTTGGAGTTGATGCAAATAAAATTCATCGTTCATTACCTCGTGGGTACCGATGCCCGCGAGTAGTTAAAAAGGCGGAAATTTATTTTCCTTTTTAGGGCAGTAAAAAGTATGAACTGAAACTTTTCCTCCTTTTCCGATTACTTTTTTTAAAATTTTATTTTAGTTTATTTCTCGAAAGTACATATCGGAAAAATTTTTACGGATTTTCGTTACTCTTCGTTTTGCATTCAAATTGAAAAGGGACGGAGGAAAGGCGGGAAACTCGATTAATTTAACTTTCTAATTTCATTCGGGGAGTTTTGGAAACGTTTTAAGAGAAAGGGTAATCGGTTGCTGTGTCACACATCAAAGATTATTATTTTTTTTTTTCCTTCCCGTCTTTTAATAAGTGTTCGTTTCTATTAAGAGTTGTAATTTCTTCTTTAGAATGAAGTATATCAGGGCGAATTTTTCGAGGCAATTATGTTGAGATATAAAATAGCTCATGATATTTCTTAAAAGTATTGAAAGTATATCCCATAGGGTTCCGGCACTTGGTGATGGGAGGAATATATTTTTTTATTTGAAAAGTTTCGATTTGAAACAATAACGTAAAATAATATTTCAAAAGCCTTGAAGGAAATCTGATAAATTTAAGTATCTTACAGTTTGTAGTAAAAAGAAAATACACAACCAAAGTTATTTATTTTAATTATCGAACACTTCCGGCCAATTCAAAGATTCGCTAACCACTGCTAATAAACCTCGCGATTTTGAGCTACTTTTATATTACTAAGTCGATATATAAGCTAGTACCCCAATCTCCACATTCTCGCCATGCTAAATTTATTTATTTTTATCAATTATGCCTACTAAAACATCAACAATTTATTATTTAATTTTAAAAGTCACAAATTTATTTATAACTTACAAAGTGAGTTTAATTTTAAGACAAACTTTAATACAATCATGAAGCCACTATTTTGACATAAAGATCTTTAAAGAATTTCTTCTTAATTTGGCTTCTCCTTAGTATGTTAAGGCGCCAAATTATTTCGATATAGCATTTTATGCATTTTTTTTTGTTGCTTTTGTATTTATTTTACTCTTGATAATTCTTTTTTATTTCACGCCTTTTCGCCAAGTTCAGAAACTTTATTCGCTTAAATTCATATTAATGGAATATTTCGTTCTATGTGTTAAATAATAAGAAACTGTTAAAGGAAAAGTTGTTCTGATTCTTTTGCAACGTATGTAAAAAAAAATAGATAAAGTTGATTAAAGCTGTACATAACTTCTAGAAATTATATTTGTATTACAATGCAAGCTTTGACACACACACATATATATTG
>BMAW01058244.1:809120-830112 GCA_019974015.1 Nephila pilipes | reverse complement strand
TTCTTCTTTTCCATCAATGTTGTCGAGAAAGCGTTGGACTTTTTCTAGCTCAAATCCAGTCATTTTAAGGTCAAACTCCAAATCTTCTAACTCTTGAGTTTCTACCTTTAAAAGATCATCATCCCACTTTGCCCAATTAGCTGATTGATTTGCCAGTAACCGAAAAGCTTTGGTTTGGGCATCACTTAAGTTATCACTGAGCACTACTGGAATACTCTCCATACCCAGTTTTCTTGCTGCTTTAAGCCTTAAATGACCATCAACTACAGTCCCATCGCTTTTTGCAACTATTGGAATACGAAAACCAAACTCCCGAATTGAAGCACACATTCTGTTTACTACATCGTCATTCTTGCGAGGGTTACGCTCATATTCGACAAGATTTTCAATAGGATAGTAGTGGATTGCTAAGTTCATATTCCTTGTTATGTTTAAATTTTTAATAACTTGTTAAAAAGTTAATAATTAAAATCAGTCTGACGCTAGAGAGGGCTCGGGACGTGCATTTTTTACGATGTGGCGGTCTTCTCGACGACTGATCGGTCGAGGGCGTCCTGAGCCTGGTCTTCGTGTAAATGACATCTCTCTCTCTCTCTCTCTCTCGGATCCACTGGTCCCAACACTTCCTCACAACACAATCAGAGCGGCCTAATTGACGAGCTACTCGCCTAGCTGACCACCCAGCTTCCATCATGCCGATGATTCTCCCCCTCTCAAACTGCGATAGCTGCTCATATCGTCTTCGAAAACAGCGTAATGGCATGTCTACCTCAGCTCTTCCTTTGTAAACGATTAAGCACATTCAAACAAGCTTTGGTTACCTGTTTTATACTCCACGGAGAACGACGTTAAACTCCCTCTACCGGTTATACGTAATGCGCAATCACGCTGCATTTCGAATTATTTGCATATCTCCCCGACATGTACCTTCATGCCAAGTTTCGTTACGATCCCGCAATTATTTCTTGGTACGCTAATTTTTTTTGTCCATGAGCATAAAGCTGGGTATTTCAACTAGTTCCATGTATAATTTTCAAAACAGGTAAATAATTATTGGAAAGAAGTTAGAGAAAGGGAAAGGAAGAAATGAAGAAATTGCCTGTGAGCTTGCAAAGTCTTTAGCACGCACGCACGCACACACACACAAATGGTGTACTTAAATAACATATTATCTGAAAAAAATATCAATTGCTTTGATAATTTATCGTTTGCCTTTATTTTATCATCTGAAAATGAATTTGATTTTTATAGCACAGAATCGTTTGGTTTGATTCATTCTATTGTTAAAGTTGACTTTTTTTTTATGTTTGAATATTGGTATTTTTTTTAAGAATTCTTAGTGTACTATGAAACTTTGTACTTAGATGTGATGTCAAAAATAAATAAATGTATTTCAAAAAGCAATTGTTAATTGAATTATTAATGTCACTTCGGGAGTAATTCATCAGAGCAAAGAAGATTCGACTAGATATAAAGGTCCTGCACTAGATTTCCTAACTATCCTTCCCTCACCTGTAAAGAAACAAAACTGAAAAAGAACATTTGACTTTGATGTGATATTATTGAGGATAACTATTACTATTATTTATTGCACATATTTAGCTAAAGAGATGCAATATTTAATTACTTGCCCCTGAAAATAAAGATAACGAGTAAAATTTATTTCTCACAGAATATCTAAGATTCCCATAAGCTCCAGGTTAACAATCTTTAGTATAGAAAATGTTATACGTTTTGTACGCGTGAACATACTCAAAAATAGATACTTAGGATTGACTTTAGTTTATATTATTGCTAACAATCGGGGGGGGGGGGGGTTGCTGTTTTTGCGAGTAAAAGTTTAACTAAACGCATTCATGGAATGAAATAATTTTTTTTTCAATTCGTTCCTAGTTTGATTGATTGTTTGGTTGGTTAATACCATCATGCTTAGAAGCTGCACGAAGGCAATTAATAATTAATGAACTTTCTGATTCTAAGCTATAGTCATGTGCGAAGTACGACACCTCCCACCCGCTCTCCAAACTTCCACACCACTTCTTCAGGAGCACTTGGAACCTCGGTAGAATTATAGAGTGATCGATCAATTTTTTATGAGCTTCGCACAAATAAGCAACCTTGGACTTAATGATTCTGAACGTTGATCAAGTGACGAGGACGACACCTTAGCTGGCAACCCACTCAACAAACTTCTACACCACATGCCAACGCGAGCACTTCGAACCTCGGCAGAATTAATGTGCATCATTCCTGCTCCTTTTTGAGTGTCATCACTTTTCGACAAAAACTGCGCAGACTGCGAATTCACAAGCATGGCCAGTCGGCTACCGTGGCCTCAATGCATTCCCAAGATTACACCTCATAGATTAGAAAATCTGCTGGTAATCGCAACAGAATAGAAATACAACAATATTAATCACAAAAAATAATTAATCAAGAATTAACCATCGATCAAAAAGAACAATTGTTCACACAATATGAGATACACTCTAATTGTGCTCTAAATTATAAAGTCTTATCATTTTATCAATTTTAAGATAACTGGGACGAATTCGACAAGGAAAAATCAGCTTATATTTATTACCTGGTTTAAATAATCCTCACTTTTATTTAAAAGAAACGATAGTTATTTTTTTACTTTGAGACGTCTGTATATTTGTGTATCTGCTTACGTAAAGAAAATCATATTTATTAATATAAATAATTATGCACGAGCAGTTAATAATCAGTAATAATGGAATAATAATATAAGTCATGCGCTTACCTTTAGATACATCTTGCATAAAATTCCCTTCATTTAAAACTTTAAAAATTTGCATAGTTTTTATAAACATAGCATCCTTTATACTGAATAGAATTATAAATTCAAGAAATAAATTTAATAAAATTGAAATTTTTAAAATTTCTATACAAATGTGATTACGGTGATACAAGTGTTTAACATGCTAGCCCTGCCGACCCATGTTCGATTTCAGGTGACTTAAGCTTGGGTAGTTTGTTATGAATCAACTCATCCCTTTATTCTTCCGGGGTCTATAGTTAAATGAGTACCAAGCTCTCTTGGGGAGTTAACTGGGAATCTAGTGTCGTTTTAGCCTCTTGACTTATACACTTGCTATTAATTAGCGCCTTTGGCCCAAAGATTATAGAAACGGAGATAGGAATCATCTGATGGGACTTCTCAGGACGGACAGACTTTGACTAGATACAAATACTGTTCAATACTTAAAATTTAGTAGCAATTGTTAGAAAAAAAATTACTTTCACTCAATAGGAGAGGCCTGGCCAACCCGCGGGCTGCGTGTGGCTCACGCGGCCCGCGGAGCTTGGTTTTCTGAACAAAAATGTGAACTTTAATACATAAAAATATCAAAGAACATTCCTCCATGAATCGTTCATATCATTTCTCTTACAACGGGAATACTTCAGTACATTGACTCAACTAGAGTTACAAATTTTCTTCTATATTCTTGTTCTCAGAAACAATTACAAAGTTGTGGCGTGTGGGCCATCTTACGTGGGCCGGCCTTACGCAATGTATACCTAACCAGCAAACCTACTGAAGAGTACGGGTGTGCGTCAATAGACGCGGGGAGGGAATATGTCACGTGGATCATGCGAAATATCAGCAGTCAGTCTCTCTGCAACGAGGCTAATATATTTGACCCAAAAGTGTGTGGTTCCTGACAGATTGACTGTTCGGTGTCTTATGATCGCCAATAATTTAGCATCAATATTGTGTTGTAACTGCAGAATATTTTTTCTAAAAAAATTATATTTCGTACATATGCATGTTTAATTTAATAAAATATAATTTCCCTTACTTTATTGCAGAATGTTCGTGACTTCTCTATTGGGGCTTGGGTGGATAAGTCACTTGCCGCCCTCAACAACTACTAAATTTACTTGAAAAGTAAAATTAGTAGTTGCTTTAACGTGAACATTTGAATTAACGTTCAAGGAGCAAAAATTAAAAATGTGATAAATCGGATTATTGTACACACGCGCATACACACAATGCGATCCATCGGGAGTAATATGCGTTTTCAAAGCGGCCCGTTAAGTCCTTGCGGTTGAACAGGCCTGGTTCTACATTACATAGCACGCTTGTTTATAATTTTGAAGTTTAATTTTCAAGCAATCTTTTTATTAAATTCTCAGAAATCTATGGAATCAGTAAAATGCCCTCTGTTTTTTAACAGCAAATTCTAAACATGCAAATTTTGAAGCATTTTAATGTTTTATTTACTTTAAAAAGAATGAATGGCGCCTCCATTGATTCGTGTGTTTTATTGTTTTGAATGAACCGTCTTTTGCATGGACCGTAAAATAGTTTAAATATAATTTATCAGAAATGGTTCCTCCGTTAGGTAGAGTGCCTATTAACGCCGCTTTTTTTTTTCAAACACGAAGAGCAGCCAAGTTCCCAGGTCGTTGGCTCTGTGTTTTCGTGATTTCATTTTTATGTATTTAGCGTAATTCTCGGTACACAAAAAATGTCGGCCCGGCGTACCGTGCGATCTTTTGCCAACCGTGACCGGGGGGAGGCAAAAAAATCCGGTAATTTATGATGCATGTGTCAGTGGCTTTTCAAATTTATTTGTACAGCGGAGGTTTGGCAGCGTGTTGTCCAGTAATTTTCCACAACTATGATTTGCTCGTATTTTCCATTCTTCTGCGTTTGGAAACCAAATTCGATCAAATTTCGTTCCGAAACCATTTTCGGCTGCGTTTACATTTTTGATAGAATAGGAAATACCTAAAGGTAGCAATTTCCAACCTTTAATAAGCCTACCCGAAAGGAAAGTTTTTTCGCGCCTTTCCATTCCCTATTTTTAATAGATATAAAAATAGGCAATTTTTAAATTATAAATACTTTAAAATAAGAAAAAAAAATTAAATGCTACAATTAACAGAATAATAATGTTTAGCTATAGTATATACATTCATGCATATTTGTCTTTAAATTACATTTTTTTAAATCATTTAAACCAACTTATCTATCTCAATTAAATTTTGAGTTTCTCATATTGCGTGTGGCTTCTTACATTTTCTGATTTGGTTCGAAACGAGGTACGAAACCAATAATGCATTTGGTTCAGCAGAAAGTACTTTTTTTAGAACGTTTGGAATTGATTATTAAGCTCTGAAACAATTATATGGGCTTATCAACGCATTCGGAATGTAGAGTGTCTTGGTACCGATTTAATTACACAGGTCTTACACTATCTGAAACCAAAACTATCGATACAATAAATTAATTGGTTTTCCTAAAAGCCATTCGTCATAACATTTGTGAATACTAATGATAGATACATCGAACCATGTTGAACTTTTCTTGAGAACTTTACTTATGTGTTATTTTTTTTTTTTGTTGCTTCGATTCCCATTTGTGTCAGGATTGGTACCTTCATTATTATAGGCTTTTTTTGTAATCACTTAACATCTATAGTTCTAAAAAAAATTGTTTTAAATGATATATATGAAAAATACATTAAAATAGGCCTACGATTGTTTTCAAAAAGAAATAAAATATAAAAAGCGTTTCAACAAAGACTAATAAAGGGGCTTCTATTCTATTATATGGAACGAAAATTAATTTTTATCAGCCAATTTTGGCATCTAGTTATCCTGGCAATAGCCCTCCCCTTTTAGGTTGGAAACCACTGCCCTAGAAGCAATGTACGAAAAAAGAACAGAACACTTCCTATTCTTATGGAAAAAGGCGATGCAATTTTCAAAATTGGGGCTTATAATTTTACAAACAGCAATATAAATTTTTATATAAAGTCAATCTCTTTCAAACTCTTAAATTGAAAAGTTATTTTTATTTATATCTTCTGATAGGTATTTTCTTTTTAATGCATTTAAATTTAAGCCAAAATTTGTATATAAGGTCATAGTAAAAACATTATTTGATGAAAATGCATTATTTATTACTGCACTTAACCTATTATAATAGAAAAAGGAGGTTATCGAGTAGAATTTCTTCTTTTTTAAATTTAAATTTAATTATGAAGCTAATTATTAGTTAAATTTCTGCTTTTGAAATCAGTATTTTCTGGAAATTTATTTTACATAAATACGTAGACTATGGATCAACATTTTCCAAACCTGGGAGACGCTGAATTTTGTTCAAAAAAATTATTCTTCAAAGTTATACAAAAATGATTAAAAAGAATGTAATATAAAAATAAATATACATTATACATGTGTGTATATGATATAGCTGCATCTTATAATTATATTGATTGCAGCTTTCCGCTTTTTCTTTTTCCTTTTTTTCTTTTCTTTTTGTAAAAAAGTTTTGATTATTTATGATATGCCTATTATTATATTTATTTTAAGAAAGTAAAAGTTGGAGTGTTGTCCCCCCCCCTCTTTTATGGAAGGAATTAGTAGCTTCAAAGTTGGAAATTGCTGTCATGTTTGGTTTTACTAGGATCGTTGTCATAGATTGAAGGGATATATAATTAACACTACATATGTAACAAGACAAACACAGTCAAGTTTAATATTTTTGCAACACACGTATTTTGTTAGTAATATGGTAATTTTCTCAATTAATTCATTTCTACTAAGTTGTATATCACTTAAGCAAAACGAGCTGTGAAAAAAAGGACAATTTCATTATTTTTATGAAAAAAACTTTATTTCAAATTATTGGAATGTAAATAGGAAAAGAAATCCATTTCATATTCTCGTAACTCCAGTTTCCCATGATTCTCTGTATGCTTGGGGTAACATGTTGACTTGGTTATAAAAAAAAAAAAAAAAAAAAATTAAAAAAAAAAAAAAAAACAGAATAAGCACAAAATTAAAACTTATAACTATGTGATACAAAAAAAAATTTCAAATGTAGGTATTAGTATTACGGTCACTATACATAGTTGTTGCAATACAGTCAGATGTAGATTTTCGAAGACATTGTGATTTATGTGCGAACTTTAAACGGTTTGAAAAAATTCCTCAGATATTTGAAAAGCATTAAAAGTCCGAACATAATGAATGCTTATTACATTCATTCGATTTGTTCGTACACGTTGGAATTTCTCCGTTTGCTGCGCGCAAGCGATAAATAGCCAAATCTCTTGCACAGTTTTATCTATTTAGCTTATAAAGTTTATGAGGAAATAAATTCTAAATGAAATTATCACTCTTTTTTTTTTTTTTTTTTTTTTTTATGAAAATAAGAAGTTTTATTTTAGGAAGTGCTTATGATACTGGTTTGTCGTTGGCATCTCTGCTGATTCAGGACGGTTTTTCTCCCTTTCTTTCGAACTTGTTTTTCATATAAGAATGCCAAGTAACCTTATTGTTGTTAAAATTTTCTACAAATGCGACCGCCGGGAATTCGAAATATGCCATATGAGATGTTTGATTTCAGCTCATCTTTTAGACAAAAAAAAAAAAAAAAAAAGGCACATATAAAATTACTCGCATAAATTCTATATATATAAGGCA
Source organism: Nephila pilipes (assembly GCA_019974015.1). Taxonomy (NCBI): domain Eukaryota; kingdom Metazoa; phylum Arthropoda; class Arachnida; order Araneae; family Nephilidae; genus Nephila; species Nephila pilipes. The sequence goes on along the minus strand of BMAW01058244.1, from coordinate 822,648 downwards.
ACAACCGAATCGTAACAATGTACTAGCTTGAGATACGGTTACCAGAATTACTTTCTTCTCTTCTTTGGTACCTGGAGTCTTGGTACGATTTTAGAGCATTTCCCTGTTATACTTGTTTGGCAACATTTTTGCCCTTTTGGTGACATATTTCGAAGTTACAGGTGCATTTTTTTTAAAATTTTGGCTTATATGCCGAATTTTAATTTTGGATAGATTTTTTTTGGGAGGGGGAGGAGAAAAAAAAATTACTCACGACAAATACATGGATCTATTTATGTTCAGAATCATACGGTACTTTAACTCCAAATAGATTTTGGCCGCAGTACTTATGTCCGGCATTGTTTCTTCCTATTGTGGGTTCGAGTCCTGATTTCACTAGACTTGCCGTGTAATAGGACTGTTGCCCAATAAATCTGTCAAACCTCACATTGAGATGGTGTGGGAGGATCACTAGGATAGTGGGGATCCAACTGAAATGTCTTTATCGTCATTTAATTGAGGCTTGAAATGACCAGGTCCATTGCAAACAGCCCTCGTGATTCTTCTCAGAGTGACATTAACAAATGTTCAATGCAAATAAATTTTTAATTTAATACTAAATTTTTAATTAATTGTAATTTTGAAAAACTGAATTTCTTTTTTAATTTGCATGGATACAATCTGAGGAAATATTATTAATATTAGAGATCATTTCTATCTGAAAACAAATTCCGAGTTTGGGTGCCTTGAACAAAAAGAGAAGCCAACCTCAAAAAAAGCAGAGCTTTTTAGACGCAGTTATTTAAATTAACTGATAATTTTTTAAAAAAATTTAACTTCTCGATTCTGATGAAAAAATTAACCGCTTTCTCAGTCACAAAATATTTCGAAGATGTCAAAGAACGAAATCCATTTTCGGGATTGAGAGGGAAAAGGGCTGCCGATTAGATGAACAATATTTTATGTCTGTCGTAAATTACTCGGAGATGCATCACGAACCATGGATTAATTTCAGGTTATTCCCGGTCTCCATAACTCACAATTTTGAAACCTACCTTCATTATTATTTCATCGGGAAATGGAGATATATCTCCTCTTCATTATTTTCCACCGATCTTTACTTTTTCTTGCAAGTTTATAAAGGAAATATTAAATCAAGTCTATAATAGAAAGGATAAGTTCATTTTCTTACTAGAATTAAATATTGAATTTCCTTAAGGGGTTACCTTCGCTGTGTGAAAACTTTTCCAATAAACTCTCGTATGCAGATTTATTTTTCATTAAAGGCTCCTTCATCTAATGTCAACCCATTGTCATGATGTGGAAGCTGGAGAGGGAGATGTTAGTACATGTGTCGTCCTCGTTACTTGATCGAGGTTTAAAATGGCAAGGTCCGTTGTCAAAAGCCATCGTATTGCTTCTAAATGCGACGTGAATTAACAAACTACTCTCGTGTCCCTAAATTAAGGATAACTCAGAATCACACGAAAATCGAACTCCGAAGTAAAAATTTTCGATTGTATAATTATCGCACACCTCTTCAAGAATAATATGCAAATTATAGGAAGCCAACAGATGACGCCGATAGTACGTCACAATTACAAGAGTGTGAGAGAGGTGTATATAAGGAATGGTAGCAAAGAAGTAAATTTGTTCTCAAGCATTCTGAAAGCCTCTCAGTGATACAACCGAATAGTTATGACACACAGGACCATTTGGGTGATTTCTTACGTGGTAGAATTTTCAGCCGCCAGGAATGTAGGGTACTCAGATGGAAGCATCCGAGAAACTTGGAATCGTCCAAAGTGCCATCTCTTGGCTTTGGCAACGATTCCAAAATAATGGAAATGTTACAGAGCAGGTGACCCCCGAGTTACAACGCTGAATGATGGTATTTGGCAGTAACTGTAAAAAGGAGCAGACGGAGCACAGAATCAGACTTTTCTCGTCAACTATCTTCAGCCACGGGTACAGCAGTTTCTAGGTAAACCGTTTGGGACGTTACAGACGTTTGGAGCATATTGGTCTATATGCTCGCAAGCCTGTGAGATGTGTTCCCCTCACGGCAACTCACTATCGCCAGCGGTTAGCCTAGAGTAGAGAACATGCAATATGGACATCATCACATGAGTTCAAGTTTAGGTTGCAATCTGATTTACGTCGGACTTTCATATTGAGAACGTCAGTGACTCGCTACCAACAAGACAACATCATTGAACGAGACTGTTAAGGTAGTGAAAGATTGCTCATTTAGGGTGGAATTATACTGGGTTCCAGAACAGATATACATGTTCAAATCAGCACCACGACAGGCCAAATTTATCGGGACATCCTTCTAGAACAACATGTACATTTATTTTGGGGTGACATGGGCTCAGAACTTGTGTTAATGTATGACAACTCTCGTCCTCACAGTGCAAACGTAAAAGTGAATGCCTTTAATTTAAGGATATCAACCATATGGAATGGCTATTATCCTAGCCTGACATGAATCTGATAGAGCATGTGTGGGACATACTTGGTCGACGAGTTGCAGCCTCTCAACCACCTTCTGCATTTGCACCGGAACTTCGAAGAGCATTGCTTGCTGAGTGGAGTAATTTTCCCAATGATCAGCTCGATAATTTGATGCTCATCATGCCTAGGCGTTGTACGGTCTATATTTCATCGTCTGGGAGACATACAAGGTATTAACCATCATACCAACCATTATATAGTTGGTATGATGTAAGTTTTTAAGTTAATAATGGTAGGTTTTTGGAAGGGAAATATTTTTTTAATTGCCCCAAGGAGCAAAAATCGCAGTTTTTATGAGTGGTATCATACATGCATCATCTTTTTTGTTCTTTATATTTTGTTTAATAAATAAGCTTTATGAATAAGTCACATTTATATTGTTTCTGAACCTTTATCTGGCGGTGTTAGAATTATCCTTAATTTATGGACACATAAGTGTATCTATCATTCAATCGCTTAATGTCAAAGAGCCCGAAACAGATTTCGAACACATTTTCAGGCAGAAAAGTGACTCGTTTTTTAAATACACTTTTATATTTAAACATTTTAACACATTTTGATATTCATTGTACATGTCAATAAAATTTAGAAGCATTTCATAAACATATATTCTTTCATTTTAAATTGTAGTGAAAAATTTGTAAGCAAAAAAACATTTTAAAATTTTAAATTTAAGCATTTAAAAATCAAGCTGTTACTGAAAAATGGACTAAAAAGTGTTAAAATTTTAAAAATATAAGATAATAGCTTCATAATTTTTTCATACAAAATATACAGAAATATTAAAAAAATTGGTTTTTCCTTTTTTGTGCCTTATTTTATGTATGAATATAGAAAAATAATTTGCAAATCTTGGGAATATTATTTTTAAGAATAGTACCTGATTGCAAAAATATCTGAAAAATCATTTCCATATGCAATTCAAAGGGGGAATTTTTTTTTTGATTAAATAATACTTTTATAGTCTTATAAACTCATTAAAATATCATTATTAGGGACACGAAAGTTCTAAGCTCTAAGAATAATTTTAAGACATAAATGGCACAAAAAAAGAAAGAGTTATAATTTCGGTTCTTTATTTTCCCCCGTATGTCCTGCATCCTTAACTAAGGTTCCTAGATAATTACCGATAAATTAAGTACCCTAACTATTTACTTAAATATGATCAAAAGAGGTATAAACGTCTCAAGCTTTTATTATTTTACATTAAAAATTACTTTCATTCCTTTTAGTCCACTTTAAACTAAAGCCTGATTTTAAAATGTTTTTTTTAATTATATAAATATTTTTAGTCTGCAAATTTAAGACTAGAAAAATTAATTATATGAGCTATACATGTGTACAAAATTTTAACTAAATGGTCGTTGTTAAGTGCAAGGTTCTGGACCCTCCTCTAACTGTATACTATTGCATTGTATTGTCATCAGTGCACTGTAGGTAACGATTGTCAGAATTGTGTTGCCATAAGTGAAAGCAAAATTTCAGCTCGATCGGATGATAGGAAATGAATTAAAACAGGAGTACAAATTTTGATACGGGAAAACAAACATATCAACGTAGAAATAAAAAAAATAATAATAAGGCTTATAAAAATGAATTGATTGATATAGAAACGAGAAATACTATTCGCAATCAGTGATATTTGTGCACCTGGAAGAAATCGCCGCACAACCTTGAAACTTGGAAAATAAAGAAATATTGAGGTAAGTGATTGGAATTTCGTGCGATTGTGCATGCGCTCACACCCAAGAGAGGTAATTCAATCCTGAACTGTCAGGAAAAAATATTGGCGTCATGCAGATCCTGCAGGAACACGAAAGGCACTGTCTTATGCAATATCATGGCAGATTGACGAATAAGACATTTTAGGTACCAATTTGATCATTTGACAGTTTTCGGTAGAAATCTCATCATTGGAATAAAAATCGCAGTGGTTGGCGTGTCGTATAGCCCGCCTCATGAATCGTTCCGACAATATTATCAGACAGTATCCGTAGCATTAGACTCGTGGAAAAATTAACACTAAGCGTAATATTCAAGAAGTAATAGACAAATCACCAGTAGAGAAGAAAGAAGAATTTCTTGCCAGGCATGCACAAATCCGATGGTGATTCGATCCCCTATTCGTAAAGCTCGTAAAGCTTTAGATGCTAGAATGGCTGTGAATACTATTGAGAGATGCCTTCAAGAAAAGATCATAGTGCCTTACATTTTCCGAACATCTTCGCATCCGCAATATCGGTAATGGTGACGGCCTGAGCAACATGAGTAGCCATATTCCCTTATGTTGAGTTATGAGTCTCGCTTCATTTTAGGGTCAGATTAACCGAATGCGAAGGGCTTCTCGACAGTGGTCCAATCCTGACTTTGCTATAGAGCAGTACAGCTTCCGAATAGCAGACTTTATGGTCTAGAAAATTATATATTATAATAATCAATCATTTCTAGTAATGAATTCGTGGCCATCCATCTGGTATCTGGAGGATATTATACTGCATGTGCTAGCCAGGAGTCTTGGTGCTTTGTTTGATCAAGATAATGCCCGATCGCATATTGCGCGAGTTATCCAGGATTACCTGCATTATGAATATATATATACTTCCATGTCCTTCCCAATCCCCAAATCTGTCCCCTAAGGAGCATGTATGGGACCAGATGAAACGTGGATTGCTAGCGTATCCCAATATTTGGGACTTAGAAAGCACTGTACAACAAGCGTGGGCCATTATATCCCAGGACAATATCAGACGTTTGACTCAAAACCACACCATATTGTGGCCTGTATTGGAGTACGCGTCAATGCAACGCTTGATTGAAGAGGACATGTGTAACTCTCATAACTACTTCACTAATTTATCTGCTGCTTTGATTTTGAAATCACTTGTCTCATAAAAAATTCTTTATAAATTCTCTTTTGTATAAATCTTTTCAAATTCTCTTATATATAGCTTTTTATTTTAAAATAACATTTTAATTTCACTTGTATCCAATGCTTGGTGTGGTATTTTCATTCACCATGAGTGTGTAAAAAGATCATGCATTTTTCTATAAATTTGTGGGGATAGAATATAATATAATTGCTGGAGCGATGTTCTAACTAAAGAAATGTTCCAAATTCAACGTTACTCCAAGACAGAGTCTTAAAAATCTGCTAATTATTTCGTACTCCTTGATTACCTCGTTTCTCTATATGCTTTTCGTTCTAATTCGGTCCTAGAAGATGTACTACATCTCTAATGTATTATTATTTTAAGAAATTGAATTTTTTTAGTTTTAAAAAAGGAGTTCTATATCTGGTATAAAAATTGCAAATTTGATCGCTTAAAATTCATTTTAAAATATAAAAAAAACTTAAATTTCAAGCATCTAGTAATTTCAGAACATGTCAAGTTTTCACACATTACACAACTTTCTTTCATTCTGAATTTAATTCCTTTATTATTTTTTAAAAAGCAGTTTACAAGGAAAGCAGAAGAGTTCTGGAAGCTGAATGATTTACGTATTTTCTTTGAAAAATTCGGAAGATAATTAAGAACAACCCTTATTATCATAAAATCATTACATTGTTTTCGAAGCAACCTTTCTATTTGCTTAACTTCTGAGAGATATTTCTTCTAGGAAAATTATCGACATTTAAAAAACCAAACAGTCCGAACACCAGCGTGCAAGAAAAGACAATAGCTTTGAAGCGCACATTGAGAATAGAACGTTTTTGGACGCATTGCACGCTCAGCCCTTTTGAGAGAACTCAACCTAATTTAAGAGGCACTCGGCTGTCAATAAAATCTAAATTATTCGTCCTTTATGGAAATTGAAAACAATAGAATTCGCATGATTTATTCGCTTGAGTTATGGGCCTGTTTGTCATGCTGGTGACAGCGCCTTTTCCTTGGAGAGTGGACGGCGCGCACGATCGCCGGGATTCTCTCATGAGAAGACGCGCTGTCTTCTTCTTTTGTGTGTATGTCCTCAGATTTATTCCTTCCCATTCACGTCTTTAATTGGAGAATTCAGGAAATGTCCTCTTGTCTTTGAAACCAACCTTTCTGCATTCTGTTTCCAATTCAATCAATTACGGTTTAGTTTTCAGTCTTAGCCCGGTTAATGTGTTAGACCAGTACCAAGGGTGGTTGATTCGTTCATCGAGCATTTCGCGTCTGCCTATTTCTATTCGACACAAGTTTCTGATAATAATAGTTTAAATGAACCGAAATTCGGAAGCACAGTCAGGTGACGACGTCGACACTTGAGTATGGACCCAATTCACCATATCCCCACCATGATTTCACTAAACTTCGATGCCCAACGCACTCTACTATTTAGTCCCCATGGGCTATAGGTAAAGGTTCATGATAATATCTTATCATTTAAATAAGATAAGCACAACAGTAATAGCCACTGCCAAAGAAATTTTATATTTTTATTGCGGAGATGACAGATGCCTATGGTTAGGCGTACTTGTCGACGAAATGTACGGTTTCCAAAAGCGCTGTCTTTGAAATCCATTCTGCTTTCGAGTCAGATAATTTTATTGTTGATTTATAATTTCAGTTAGATTAACATTGTCTTACCAAAACTCGGGGGGCTATTAACGAATGACTGGTAATTTTGAGTCATGGACTCGTGATTTCTAGGTGAGACTAATAAGTCAAAACACCACATCCCGTTCCTCAAACAATCGGTCTTTTAAAACGATTGTACTTTAGACCTTTATTTTTACTAAATAAACATCACTATAATATTTTTGTTGCCATTCAAAGATACCCATATCCCGTACTTCGCCGACAATCGCATGGATAACGGTGATTGCTTTTTCACGAGTTCCAATGTCAGTACTGTCGATGGTATGTTCATATGTTTACAGAATAATTCTTTACGCAAGTTATATATATATATACTACTACTACTACTTACACGAGTATGTTTTCTCACAGTTTCCTCTTACGCATTTCGGAAACTTCCCTCGTATTCACTTAAATCTGTTCGCTAATTCATATCACAAGTCTCATTGGATTTGATGAAGGAAATGTCTTCTAGTGACATTCCACTGTTTACTCCAAGAATAGTTTAGAAATAGGAGAGAAGCTACTATTCTCACAACTTCAGAATGGCTTTCATCTTATGGTTGGTAAGGTCTAGGATTAGCATTAGCATTTCAGAATTTATTAGAATCCATAAGTGCTAATAAATTCCGTGGTAAATAAAGTCCTTATCACATGTTAATTTTCTCTCAGTAAATTTTAGAAAATTTTCGAGGATGATAGAAAAGGCAGCATTTATTTCAACATATAAGGATGCAAAAAAGAATAGTTCATTGCTAGCTGATCATTTTAGATAGATCGCAGTCAGATTTGTTGTCTAATAGCTAACCGATGTAGTTATTCACAATTGACGCAGGTATTTCGACGTCGATCTTAGCAAAATGGTCTTGGAATCGAGCTCACGGCTGGCGTTGTTTCGCTCCAAACACGTATTCGAGCCCTGTTTCCAATAAAAGTCCTTCGAGCAGCTGAGCATTAAATAATGACGGAGCTCGAAGTCCTCACGTTGGCGTGTTACGAATGTAGAGAGTAAAGTGCCAGGTATGTTGTCGACTTTGTCATTTGAGAGTGACTCAAAATTACGAAGGGCATTTGCTGTGGTTAAAGTATCTAATTATCAGAGGCAGCTGGAAAACATTTTATAAACAAACAAACTCTTACATGACGGGATAATAGTCTTCAATGCTCTATGTCTTATAAAACCAACCAAAAAACAATTAATCTGTACGATGAACTATATAAGTTAAACATTGAATGTAAACTATTACACAATAATTCAAAATTGCGAGACCTATTGGCTGAGTTGGCGGACTTTCATATAACTAGAGTAGAAATAAGCAGTTGGATGTGTTCAATAAATTCAATTATGAATACAGTTGCTACTTAATGTGATATTACTGGCCACGGGAGTTTGTGGAAGATATACTTTTGCAATTAGATTGTTAGAAGTAAAACAGCGATGCATTCGTGTTTTTGGATCTGGCTTTTAGGGCTAATTTTTCAGTAAAAATACTCTTCCCAAATTATACACTTTTAAAAAAAAAACCCGTTTGCTTAAATATCCCTTAAATATGTTTCGTTTCAAGTATTACGAATACTTTGAGAATCACTGCTTCATATTGATGTGCTGATTTTTTTTGCCAAATGGAGAGAATTTAACCCCCTCACTCTACACGACCTTGGATCCTATAAGGTTCCACCAAAATACCACTACTTTTGAGGTACAAGCAACTCGCGAATCCGCTGGGATATAAATATGGAGGAGCGTTTGTGTTCGACACGTTCTGTTCCAAGTGGTTTCGTAACCGACTTACTCCAAGGCACAACAAAGAAAAGTGGCCGTAATGTACACGCCTCGCTGTGGCAAGACAAAAGAATTGTGGAGGTCCCATGCAGCTGACAAGCGCAGAAGCAGGGATAAACATGCCAAAAGCGAAAGAAGTATCCGCAATCGCTAATGAAATACGCTTCATTCTCAGCGAATATTTATCTGCCATTCTAAAAATTTAAATAAATAAAATATTTATGCCCCTGGGTGTAAATCTCCGGCGCTTGTCAAACAAAAGAATGACAATGGCCCAAAAGAAAAAAGGAACCTGCCATACACAAACAAAAGCGCATTGCGAGAGAGGGGGAGAGAAAGAAGGAACTGATTTTTACGAGCTCACACTTTTTCCATCTATATGGATGGCTCATTCAAAGAAGTTGCGTATAAAAATTCTAAGAAGAGGAAAGAAAAAAATCCGCGGGGGAGGGACAGGAGGATGGGCGAAAGGAAGAAGAAAAAAACCTATGGAAAAACGACCTATATAAGAATTATTTTTTCCTCTTTAAAAAAGGATTAAATTTTTATACCATGTACACAAGTTTTGACAGCCATAACTGTTTTATGGCTCCCTTCTCTGTGAATATGTGATCTGGAGACTTCTTGATGTGACAGATGAAGGGGGGTTATTGAAATTAGGAAGCCTTAAACCGCCCTGAGAATGGCTCCATCAAACCTGCTCAAGCAAACGGCCGAGACTCAAAATAAAGGGCTCCTAACGGTTATTTTTACAACTGCAACAACCCGTTGTAAAAGTGGGCTCCCTTCAGCAGATCGCCTCGGATATAAAAGCAGTTTTACAGAGCATTAAATGTTGGCTATGAATAAAACAAATTGAGGTTCTCAGTTGGAAAATATGATAATGCATTGTTGTATTTGTTTTTAAGTGCGTAAAAGTTGGATTTTATTCGTATTTGGTTAGGACTGGTGCGAGGTGTTTCTAACTTTATTTATGTGAAATTTTATTGAGTGAGCGGTGTCGTTAGATCCATTTTTTTATTTAGGGAAAATGTCGTCGATTTATAAGCCATTACGTGTATAAAATAAAACTTAACTAGATACTTACTTTTTTAGTGATTGAACTTGCCTTTGTAAGGGTTCAAGGCCGATTTCCGACGTCTTCGTGAAGAAAAAGAAGCAGTTTTAAAACTGTGATTCTACTTTTAGGGAATCTACAAACTCCTGGAGTACTTTCTAAATATTATTTCAAGAAAATAATATGTTGAGTTTAAATACTTTTTTTTTTATCCTTGACTAAAGTAGAGAAACTTGATTTTCAATTCTTGTAAATTATTAGTGTATTGTTTTGATACCACCTGAGTTTGAACTAATATATAAATATATGAATTCAATAAATATTTCCAACCTATCGGCGAAGAACGTCCACTTGAAGAACACTTAGAAGATAGCGTTTCCCCCCCCCTTTTATTTTCATTAACATAATCACATGTATAAAAACCTATTTTTTAAAACCTTTTGCATTCTAATTTTAGCATATAGTATGAGAAAAATGTGAAGATTCTAATTTTTCTAAGAAGAAAATTCGATTGATTTTAAATTTGAAGAAAAATATATGCTTATTTTTATTGATTTTTTTTTTATTCCTTAATAAAACAGAACAGCCTGATAGTAAATTATTAGTATGTTGTTCTTATATAACCTCTGGTGTTTGAACTAAATAAGTAAATTTTACTTGAATGTTTCTTACCTGTTGTAAGGGAGAACTACTTTAAAAAAAACATTTTTTATCAATTTATTTTCACAAATACAATTCCATGGACAAAAAAAAAATTCTTTTACAAAATTACAACGTATTACTTTCCTCTTTTTCGGATCATGCTACCAAACTCGAAGACAAACATTCGAACTTAGTAATTATTAACTTCCTCTAATTCCATTCCACGTTAAGGCAAATGATTTATTTAAACAAAACAGCATAATCAACTACTAAAGAATCTTTTTATTAATTTTTAAGATAAGTTAGTAACTGCACCCTCGATACGAGAGTCATAAGTTTTAACATCTTTGCTTATATGGCTTAACACATCGATCAATAACTCCCGAGTCTAAAATTGAAAACAACATTTTTTTTGCAAAATTTTTTTTTATTCATCAACATAACACCTTTTGTTAATCACCTTTTAGGGTGATACAATCGTTCCAACGCTTTCCAAATCTTTTTTTTTTTTTTTTTCCTTCCCCCCAAATTTTTTTTTTTTCTTTTCTTTTTTTTCCGCAAGAAATCTTTTTTGTTGCGAGTAAATAGCGATAAACAGCTTTCTGAATCATCGACTCGTTGCTGTTTTTGCAATCGCGGCACCCACTTGGAAAAAACCTTTTTCACTTCACTTCAAAAAACCTTTTTCCTGGTCCGATCGACTTAAAATCTTGACACGTTTCAAGCAAAGGTTAGTACTCTAGAAAGACCTGGTTACTGGTTTACTACGAGCGCCATCTCTGGGTTAGTCTCGGGAGTTATTGATCGATGTGTTATTTCGACATTTTTATGTAAATTACATTACTTTAATTTGAAATTCTTTTCAAACTTTTTCTGTAATGATTTTTTCATTTTTTGTGACATATCAGTTATGTTTATTAAAATTTTTTATGTTCGGTGCCTCTGAATACTTACTGATTTTGAATAATTTCTCCTTCTACTTTTCTACTAGAGGGTATCGTAAAATTTCTATTATTATAAAGAAATAACTGAAATTTATGGATAAAATAACAGCTATGTTGTAAATAACAGCTATTCTGTTCATTAGTTTGGATTCAGGAAGCTGTAGATCGAAGTAACGCGTAGTATGGTCAAGATTGATTTCAATTTATCCTGAGTTCTATCAAAGATGGCCTTCTTAAGATCAAGAACCGCTGGGAGAAATGTATGTCTCTGGAGGGTGACTGTGTAGAGAAATCTTAAGAAGAATAAATAAAAATTAAATTTCTATCTCAATTATATTTTAGTAATAATTAAACTTTACGATGTCCCGATATAAAAATATTAAAATCTTATTATACTGCGGTTTACTTCGATGTATGACTTCCTGAAACCAAACAATTCATTTTAAATAGTTGTCAAACTGTCATTTACTATGTTATGTACTTACGAATCCAGCAATATGCAAAATGAATTTTATCCATGTATATATACATACACATCTATTATTTCCTTATAATAATTAAAACCTTACAATATCCCCTCGTAAACTAAAGTAGTAGCTAAAATATTTCGAATTCGCTAAAACTGTTAACTGATGAGGAGGTATTAATTGCTTTATCGTTTATTATTGGAATGTCCTATTAATATCCTATAAGTGAAAAAACGTATGTAACATGAAAAAATGAATGTTCAGCTAGTGTTATGAATCGATGCTCTCGTGAGTTAATCTCAATCGTTGTGTAGTGATTATCCGCAAAACTAATTGTATATATACATACACGCCTATTATTTCCTTATAATAATTAAAACCTTACGATACCCCCTCGTAAACTGAAATATAAAATCTGTAGCTAAAATATTTGGAGTTCGCTGAAACTATTGACTGATGAGGAGGAATTAATTGCTTTATCGTTTATTATTGGAACGTCCTATTAAAATCCTATAATCCACCCTTTTTATTAAAGCTTTTTTGGAATTTCAAATTTCTATTGTATTTATAACAAAAAACTTGAATTTTAAACATGCGGAGCGATTCCTTTACTTTGAGAGTCTATTCGTAATAGATTATAAACAAATGTTGCGTTTCCTTAGAATGTATATTCGAAGATATTTGTTTCGAAAAATACATATAACGCGTCTCTGTTATATAACGTTGTACCTCAATTACAAGTACAGTTTGATACAGAAGATGGAAGTCATTGAATCAGGTATGATATCAGTTAATGTTTCTGCATAAATGAATATTTTTGATCAACCATTAATATCTTCAGAAATTCCGCTTAATTAGTTGGGATATTTTTTTTCTAGAAATAATTTTGTATTGATGTAAGCTATTCGTCGAAAAACCTCCCCTCCCTAAAGTAGGGATGACAAATTTATTTACAGTCACGAGCCAATTACTGATAAGTAAAGGTCAAAGGAATTGCATAACACTCGTATATGAAGGAATTTTTAAAACTGGCGCTTGATCTCAGCTTACAGTTCCACCACCAGTACAAACGAAATAAATCTCCGACATCCGCTGGAGCATTTGCCAAAGAGAGAGAGTTTTGCGTATTTCTTAAACTAACTCGAAAAATACGGCCGTTTATACGAAAAGTATAAGTTTCTTATGATAAATTATAAAGATAGAATATAAAGAACTGTAACTTAAAGCAAAACTTGATTAAAGTGCATCGGAAAAATACAGATTGATGAAACAAATTTTATGTACTTGACATATTTGTGCTTAAGTACATCAAATGTTTCCCCGTGTAAAAATATTTTTTATGGAAAGAAGAGATAAGCGTACCGGAAGGTACAAGTTAATTTAGAACATGAGATTATTGAAAAAAAAAAGAGTGATTTCGCGGTAAACAATCGCTGTGCGTGTCTAAAAATGATGTAAGAGTCTTTGAACATCAACAAAGAAACGATTCAAACAATTCTGCATGAAGATTCGCTCAAAACAAAATTTGTAAAATTTATTTACATATGAACTAATGTGCTATATTTATTCACAATGAA
>BMAW01058244.1:761889-801754 GCA_019974015.1 Nephila pilipes | reverse complement strand
TTTAATTTCTCTAATGTCTCAATCTCATTCCCCAAACTCTTCTATCTGATAATTTCCTAATCAAATCATTTTTTACACAGAAATGCTAATTTACATAAGTCACGGTTCCTTTACAATGATGCACGTTAAATCTGTAGAAATCCCAAGTCTCCATTTGGCGTGTGTGGAAGTTTGAAAAGAGAGGTGCCAACTTAAGAATTATACTCGTCACTTGACCGAGATTCAAAATGACGAAGCCCGTCGCCAATAGCCCTCGGGTTGCTTAGAAGTTCAAAGTTAATAAAGCAATGAAATCAAATATATAATGAAACTCATTTACATACATCAAGGTTCCATCTTAAGGTGATGATCTCCTATCAAACATCGTAATAAAATAGCCTCGAAGGTTAGTTGAAGGGGGGGGGACAATTCAGAACACGTTACAGAAGTACCCATCTTTCTAATGATGTTCTGTGAGGAAATTGAGTTTTTAATTTCTTGAAATATCATGCTGTTTAAATGCAACTTCATCAACCAGGTTATAAAAAATACTTTTGTATGTTTATAATCCCTCTGGCTAGCTGGATGATAATCTTATTTCCTTGAGAACATTCATAAAAATATGGGCAAGATAAGACCTTCTGGTGGTCCGAAAGCCTGAAGTACCCCAAACTTGGGCCTATCTGTTTTATAATTTTAAACCACGTTCAGATCATCACTTGAAGGAAGAACCTCACTCTCCATGTCAATGCGAGGATTTATATTTATCCTCGTCCAAAATAACGTCATATTCCTCTGTGGATGCTTATGTGATACCGGGTGCCCTAAAAGTTCTCGTACTGACAACACGTAAATTTATTTTTCAAAAAAAGAAAAGAAACTTAAAAACATTTAATTTTATGCCAAATAATGAAAAGCCTTTTTAACCTAAGTTAGAAAAAAAATTTGAGTTTTCATTTGCAAGTGAAAAAACGTATGTCAAATGAAAGAATGAATGTTCAGCTAATGTTATGTATCTAAGCTCTCGTGACTTAATCTCAATCGTTGTGTAGTGATTATCCGCACAACCAATTGTGTCTATTGCACATGTGCTTGTGATAGTTTAAGATTTGTAATACAGTTTTCACTAATATAATCCTTTTTTGTTTTCCCTGTCTTGTACTTATAAGTGATTTAATTGTGTATTTTTAATAAATACTTTTCCACTTTTAAAAGAGAGCTGTTCTTTTAAAATACCCAAAAAAATTCTGTACACAAAAGCTAAAAAAAAATAATAAAATGGAGTGACATCTTAATCTTTTGATAAAGTTAGTTTAAACTTTTTTTTGCCGTTAATCTATCCAAATCCCAGAGTTATTTTCAGTTACTGAGAAATAGTAGGAAGTAAAAATTTTGAAAACAACGCTTAAAAATTTTGATGGAACAATGCTTAAATGTTAAAGTTTGTTGCAAATACGGTAAATTTGCTATCGAAACATTAGATATGATTCGTACAGTATAGGGTAATGCGTCATACTGATAAACACAAGTATCTGAGAGATACGACAGCTTAAAATATGGGGGTGAAAGTGCAGAAGTTGAATTCAGTATGAATTTGTTCCTGAAAATCAAACAATTATTCACTGATTTACAAGCTGTTTTTTAATTAATAAATAGAAATGTAAAATGGAATTTTTTCACCTCAGACACTAGTATTCTTTAAAAAGCGGTTCCCAACCTTTTCCGGTCTGCGTAAACCCCGAACCCACTCCTTCATAACCCCAATCCCCTCCTAATCTGTTTCAACCGTTACAGATTCCGAAAACTTCTCCAAAGAAGGTGTATGGTGAATTAAATAAAATGGTCTATTTTTAAAATAACAAAGTTAATCAAAACTGGGGGGAGAAAAAGAAAAATGAGAGGGATATTTGGAACTGTACTGAATTCCAAAGTTTTGAAAAATTAGGTTCAGAAAAGAATAAACACAGTCTCGAGAACAGAGTTGCGTTTATTTAGCATCGATATTTATTCTTATGCAAGTTATGTACTGTACGTTCCAGTTGACGCAAATTCTTACCCTCTCCCCACCCCTTTGTATGGCGTAGGGGAGAGGAGGACAAACCAATCCTTCTAGTGAATGCAGCCACACATTCATCGAAGATTTTATTGATAGGGAGCTCGATATTTCAACTGATAATATTAGCAAAAGCCTCTCAATAATTTTAAAATCCTTTTAAAAATTTTTTTTAATTCTTTTTTTAAGCTCGGTGACTGCCAGTACCATTTTCTTTTCGCGTTCTCTTTCACGGCTTCTCAAGTACCCTATAAAGTACGTGTGCTACCATAAATTCGAGAATCAACCCACCGTTCCACACATAGTACACTACAGGTTACGTGTACCCCCCAGTTGAGAATTTCCGCTTTACACGACAATGCTAAGTCCTATACAGAATTGCTATACAACAATATCTTGCTAAAAATTAATTTGCAGTGAAAAACCACTCATATATTCTTCACCGAAAAATAGGTTCTTTTTACCGAAGCTAAAGATGGCCTAAAAGAACAGAGATTTAAAAACATATCGAATATTAAACCAAGGGATACGCACATTTTGTAAAAAGTTACTTCCAATGACCATAAATAGTGTTTCGATAACAAGAAGAAACGTTGAAACGTTTGTATAGACTCTTTCGGCCCATTATTTTGACGGGTATAAATTTATTTGAATGTTGATGATTTTTTTCTTATTCATAAAAACTGGTCCGGTTAATTTATGGGAATACATTGCATATTCTATGTCGATTCTAGGTCACTACAAAACAATCCCCCTTTCAGTTCTACTTTAATTTCAAAAAGTAAAACAAAATCTGAATTATCATAATTATTAAAAGAGAAAATGAAGCATAAAAGGACCTAAAATGTGCATTAACACATTCGCACCGGGAACCGAGGATTCTCGTTTTGCGAGAAATAAATACCTTCTTGATAAATTCTTAGCGGAATTATATATTTACAGAAATATATTCACAATTTAAAGTGCATAATTTCCATTATATATGAGTGTTTTTCAGTCAATTAGTTACGTAGCAATGGTCAACATGTAAGTTTAATTTGAGTTTTGTTTCTAACTGTAATGGTTAAATTTGATGAATTTGGAAACGAAATTTTTAATGAAGTATCAGGTTTATCATTAAGTGATTGTGATGGTGATAGATATATTATACCTACAACAATGAAAGAAAAAAAAAAGGTACAAGCTTATTTTACATGATGCAGACAGTAATATACTTCTAAATCAGAGGAGGGTGAAAGTATTGGCAGTGGATCAGAAATCATATTAATCATGTGTGAAATAATTGATGCATCTCCACTGTTAGAATCATTTTGAAGGATATCCAGGTATGGCGGTGTTTCTAGAGTTTCATGAACATATCGCCCATACAGCTGAGCTATTTTTAATAATGTTTTCTTCTTATATCTGTGTTATGAAATAAAGAGATATCTTATAGACCGAGTAACTAAATAAAAATTTGCAAAAATGCATTAAAATATCCAGATGTTACCACAATAGAAATAAAGAGTTTTCTTGAGATATTACCAAAATAGAAATGAAGCGATTTCTCGGACTTATAATTTTAATGTACGCAAATTCTGTGAAGTATCGGTACCCAAAGAAAGCTGTTTCACTGATTATCATACTAAAAAAACAATATTAATTTGTACAATTCCTAAAAAAAATATTAACAAAATGTATTAACTACTAAAGTAATTATCTCAGGTTTAATACTTATGTATTGAAATATCTTTATACTAATATCTTTATCATTAAAATACCTCGATTTGTACGAAAGTCTTAGGAAAATAGCCTGATGCAAAAGTATTCATACAAATCGTGTGAAAGAAAATTAATTTCGATAAGCCACAATAAGTATAGATATATATAGTTTCGATATAAGATATAATTTTATTTCCAGATATAACTTCCAGCACGTCAATAGTGTTAATGTTCTACACCCCTCCACCTAAAGGAAATTCTTCAAAAAAATTAGCAATAAAAATATTATTTTGAAGGTGAACAGTAAACATTTTTTCTAAATATATCCAAGATGAGCATATGTTTAAAGTAATATAAGAATATTGTTTTTTAAGTTTATCGCGATAGAAGTTGTCTAAGTTTAAGAAACGACGTGTAATTAAAAAAAAAAGTATTTTGAAGTGCAAGTATGCTTCTTGCACTTCAAAATATTTTTCTTACACAGACTGATCCGTTTATATTAATTTATTTTAATATTCGCAACACATTCAGATAAATTAAAATCAAGATTTTCTAAAAATATCTTTAAAAAGTACAATTTTTACCGCAACAATATAAGTGTATTATATGCGATGAAAAATGCACAGGTCTTTTTTAGATATTATTTCGTATTTGATTAAAATTTTTAATATAATTTAAATGAAAAGGGAATATCATGCAAGTGTGTGCGTTTCTTGCCACTAAATGACTATAAAGTCAGTCGAAAGCAAAAGCAATTATTTAAAAATTATTTTATTTGTTCGTTTTTAAGGAGTTTCGAATTAAGAGACACTATTTCTAATTATTTATAAATTTTTTGACAATTTGCGCATTTAAATTCCATTTACACAGCAAATTTTCCATTTGCAGATAAAGTACATAAATTTTAAATAAGACAAAACATCATAATTGAAATTTATTCGACACTTCTCTCAGTGTAAATTATACCATATCTTTATTTTCATATTAAAAATCAAATATTTTTTAAATGTTAATATCATATTTAATGTAATACGGTTACACATTTCTCAGACATCATTCATATTCCTTTGACTTAATAATGACATTCTACAAAAAGACCTTTCTTTCGCTCTTTATATCTTCTAAAATGAGGAAAACTGAAGTAAGTGCACAGTGAATTCCTTCCATATACGCTTTATCTTATACGCCATCTATGAACGGAAATGCTAACTTCTCAACCGCTTTTCCTGCACAAAACACCGTTTTGAATTTACATTTAATCTTGTTATCAGTTGTAGACAGTGGATATTTAATCGAAATAATATATAGCCACTTCACTTAACGAGATCTATTGGTTATATTTTTGATCTCCGATTTCTAAATAAAAATTTTAGGAAACAAGGACCCTCGAATAAAGCGGTATTTCGGCAATATCATTTTGAAGTAACATGGATTTCAAAAGACGACTTTTTTACACATTTCTACCTTGTTGCTTTGGATTTTTTGTTACCAAATATTTAATGCACAATCTGTAATTCAAATTCCTTACGCACATGCTATGAAAATAACAACTATTTGTATATTGGTGAATAGTAACAGAAACACCTACTTAAGTAGTATTTACTCCTAAATGTTAAAATATAAGGTGATTGTAAATGAGGATACAATTTTTATTGATAAAGAGGAGGAAACAGCTTCGTAAACGAGTATGCGCATTTTCTCGGCCATTTTGATTTCGTGAATATAATATTAATGCTATAGAATATCTACTTTCTCGTCCTCAAATCTAGACTATTTGATCCAATTGAATACAAGAGGGAAATGCAAAAATAATGGGTTTTTCGCTGAATTACTTCCTTCTTCCTATTTTAAAAAATATTTTTGAGTGTATTTTAGTGATTCGTTTGTGGGTTCGCAGTGAAATAATACATACATATATTTTTAAATGTTTTCAGAAACTGGGAGATAATGAAGTTGCATAGAAACCTTCATTATATTTTGCTCCTTGGAAAGCAATTTGTTGCATTCAAATAGGTAAAATTGTCTACATTTGAGGAGGATAGAAGAAATTCCATACGATTAACATTACAATCTCGAAATCAAAATGGCTGGCAGACGAGGGCCAGGGAAATTTATATGAGTAAAAACATAAAAACATTTATTCTAAATAAAAGAAAGTGATCGAAATTCTTGGTCAAAAATATTTAGCTGTAATGCATAAGTAGCAGACAATTTTTATGATCATTTATATAACTTGCGTGCTCGTGATCAAAACTATTGAACTTTTATGGTCAAAGTTTGTGAAAGTTACTTGAAAAGAAGCAAAATTAAAAGTCAGAAATTTCAAAAGGTCTTAAAATAAGTATTCAGAAAGGAAATTTTATATAGAACGAAAACCATATTTTAGATTTTAAAAAAGTTAAATATTTTAAATACCTTCAAAAAGTTTATTATTCATTTCTCAAAGTTGAGTGCATACAACGATCCTTTTTCGATATTATCTTTTGTTCATATTTTTGTTGTAACATATACGAATCTCGTGTAATAAATTAAACAAACAAATTATTACACATGACCATAATAACTAAAATTTTTATATTTATATACCAATTTTTAAAAAATTTCTCAAAAGTAGTTTATCGCGAAAGATTCCACAAATAAATTGTTTTAAAAAGAGTACATTAGGGAACTTATGTTATTTCAAATGTATTATGAGACCATTAAAATGTAACATCAAATTGTAATTAAAAAATTCACGTATAAAAATAAATTAAAATTAAATGTTATATATATTTGTGTGCTCAATATTCTTAAAAAAAAAAAAAAAAAAAAAAAAACCGTATTGAAAGAAAGATTTTTTTCAAGAAAACAGAAATTCGTATACTCCGACAGCTTTTCATGTGTTATTTCTACATGTTCCATCAATAAAAAAAATATTTATGAAAATATATTAAATAAAAAATATTTTTAAATCAAAATATTTAAGCTGAACGAGAAAAAGAATTTTTTTTTCAAAATATATCAGACATTCCAAGGTTTAACATGTCTTAAATTATTAACTGCTTAAATTTATGCAAAAGAATTTCCTCAATTGACTCGGCTTTCTTCAAATTATCATTTGAAAGAAAAGAAAAAAAAACGTGAACGTTTATTTTTAAAAGAACAATCGTTAAAAAAGGGGATATCTTTACTAATTAATGTAATTCTCATCACAACTAGATCGATCAATTAATCAACTTAATTAGATATTGACGACTTTTTTTTTCTGAAAGAATGCAATTAATCATGGATGTCCTACTAAGATCTTTGATGAATTTAGATCCTGTATCTTCAAAGAGATTTTAAATTTGAGTTTTAGGATATAAAGTGAAGTTATATTTATAGATCTTAAACTTGCTACAGAGGATTTGCCGATGAATTTTTTGTGGCGATTTACATAGATAAAATTCCTGCAAATTATGTGGTTATACTTAAATTACTGAGTGAGGATATATTAAATAATATTCCGTTCCAAATATATTAATAGAGGAAATAATAATCGAATTTTAGCTCTTAATAGGAAATTAGGTATTAATATTACGTGTATCAAATATCCACATTTTTTTAACTCCAAAATTTCACAAAAGACCGGTTAAATTTTGAAGCATAACAAATGGCTATAATACTTACATCACCGAATCTGGTAAGGTTTTACAACGAATCCTTCAGAAAACTATTGATAATCCTGTATACACAAACTATTATGATTGAAAACCGTCTTGAAATTATCCAAATCATGAGGGATGGAGAAGTTTTCTGTGTACATGTTCAGTCTTTCGAAGACAGTTTCAGCTCCATAAATATTGATAATATGATAAGAGTTTTTTTTAAAAAAAATTTATGCAGTATGTGTCAAATTAATAACAATAAAACGAGAAAAATTCAATATTCTCATTAAAATTGTATTTTAAGAAAATTTCATTGTTTTAAGTCAAAATACTAAAAAGTAAATTAGAGATATACTTCAGGATAGTCATATAAGTAATTGCCTTGCCATGTTTTATTTGAATTTTTTTAAAAAATAGAATACATTCATAATGATTCTTACTCTCTTTATCGTTGTATAGAATATTTGATTATTTTTGGTAAAACTAATGAATTTGAACCGCAAATTACATTTTATCCTGATTACCTTAACTTATTAGCCACCAAAGAGGCTATTGTTTTAGGTCAAATGTTTATGTATACCTTAAATCATATATAAACCGGAATAAAGATATAACTGAAAATAAATAACATTATTCAGAATTTTAAAACAGCAGTGGGGAAGCCATTTTTTCACTTTTGAATTTTTTATCTTTTGCTTCAAATTTAATTACATTTAGCTTAAATATATTCTATTTTATAAGTTATCGTTTGCTTTAATTTTGATTACATGTAGTTGATATAATATTCAATGTAATGATTATCGTTTGCTTTAATCTTAATATCGGAAAAGTTGTTTACTCTTGTCCATTTCTCGATTTTTCATTGAGTAATTTAATAATTATATATATATATATATATATATATATAAGCGCCCCTTGGGTGGCTAAATCTAATCTTTGCAAAACTTTGCACAGCACCTTTTTATTACACCTTTCAAAAATTAATTTTATAATTCAAGCGAAGTTGAATTTCTTGATTTAGATTTATAGGTTTTTGAGAATAAATTAATTAGCAATATTTATGGTAAAGGAGAGGGTTTTAAATATTTCGTATAGTTAAAATTCCCTTGGGGAACAGCTACTTGAATATATTTATTTATAGGAATATTGTATTAAATTTTTTACTTCGTTATAAAAATTTAAACACACATAAAATAGACAAGTTTAACAATATTAAAAATTCTTCTGTAGTTGTTCGGAGCATGATTATCCCATAATTTTTTTAAAAAACTTATATACACTTTTTTACACATTTTTTGGACCGTTTTACTCTTTTACAAACTTCAAGAATTTATTTATCCAACCAAACAATAACCAACCAGTTACTAACAGCTTACATCTTTTTTGACTTAATAGTAGTGATAACCTTCTGTTTCTTGAGTACTTAACATTTGCTTTTAAAAACACTTCGTTTTGTTAAAACTTGTTTTTCTTATTTACTCACCTGATTGAATCTTTGTTTCTTCGATTTTTTTGTAATGTTTACGTTATTTTATATAACTTCTTGATTATTTATTTATTTATTGCTGTTTTTTCAATTGTTGTGAGTGATAACTTTTATTCTTTTTCTTTTAATTATCTTTTTCTTTTTTACTCTGAATTTTTCCAATTTAGCCAACTAAGTCGTAAAGCGGAAAGGTTGGTACCATCAAATTAGTTTAATCCCGCTTATTCGGTCCCCAGCCTGATATTGCTTTTTGATTTTCTGGATTCCATTATTTTATCATTTATCTTTCTATTTTGACTAAACATTTCTTTTTGTTTTATTTAAAATATTTTATGAACTCTCTCTCTCTCTCTCTCTCTATATATATATATATATGCCAACAATGAGATAGATCCAGAGACATTTATATAGTCATTGTAACAGTGAAATACATTCAGATCCTGTTAACATGCAGTTATCCGGGTACATGGTTACCAAACCGTGGGTTAAAGGGGAAGCGAATTATAGTATTAATATAAATTGAGAATTGGTATAAGTTCCAACAGTGATATTAATTTTCTGCGCAACGAACATCTGAATTAAATTACAGAATGATTTGTAAATTCGAGAAAATAAATTTATTGTTTTAACAACCAGTCCTTTTTTGATGGATGACTGTTTTAACAGGTATTTTTTTTTTTTTTAATCTCTCGCATGCTCTTATTTGCTGGGCCCTAATATGAGATACTAGTTTCTCAAATTTTCTTATATTCTCCCTCAGCGATTCTTTATACAAGAAGTAATCTTTTTGACTCTTAAAATTTCACCAATACAAAACGGTTGAACATACAGCTAATCTCATTGACCACGAGATCATAAAAATAACCTCTAACAAGAATTTCTTAAAAAAAATAAATAAATAAAAAAAAAAAAAGTAAAAATTATGACTCTGCAATGCCTAGGAGTGACATCACAAGCGATTAATTATCGAGGGAGCCACAGTAAAAACGCGTGTAAAACTGACTCACTTATTAACGGGATCCGACTTAATAACTGTAAAAATAACTATCATTCCACTGTAATTTCCACAAATAATATTGCAAAGACGTTATAATAAGAGCTTCATTTATTATATTGAAACCCACTTTAAATTGCTAATATTTTAATGAATAAAATATTTTTAGCATATCAAAATAACCGCAATATATTGCGTAAGAAACTTACTTTCCTTCGAAGTAAAAGAATGGTAATAATATTACCAACAAAACACAAGTTAATGTGTTTTGTTGCTGGCATTCTAAAATTCCATAATGAAACGCTGAACTCATAAAATGACTGGGGATCAATCAAACCACTCATTTATAAAAAAAATAAAAAAATCAGTACTCCAAAGGTATATTAGATTCCTAATTATATTAGGTCTATCAGAAAGTTCTGTTCGTAATAAAGTTAAAGAAAGTAATACATTTTTCCTACATTTAATAATATTTATTGCGCAATATATTTTCCATCATTACTAGGATCAGTCTACAAATGTTCCAGACAGATACTTCACGAGTTAAATGAAAAAAATGTTGTTTTATCAAGTAGTCCTATGCACATCTCTGCTGGCTCGGAATGAAAAACGAACCTTTCTTGGTCCGGATGATTATTGGAGTTTAGTTTTAGTTTTTTTATTAACGTCGCACTAGAAGCAACACGAGGGCTATTGGCGACGGACCTCGTAATTTTGAACCACGGTCAAGTGACGAGGACGACACCTGAGCTGGCACCACCACCCCTCTCCTAGCATCCACACCACGCCAACGGGAGGACATGATTATTGGAAAAGAGAAGTAGATTACCTTCGAAAATATGGTAGGAAAAAAGCACAGTGGGAACTTGGATAACCTGCTTTCTCAATTTCTACACCGAGCTTGAACCTAAATAAGAAGAGAATGATGTGTATAGGGTGGGATCTCCGAGGACCAACACATTTCGAGCTTTTGAAACCTAACGAAAAGCTCAATTCGGAGAGATACTGTCAGCTAGTGAATGATTTAAACAAAGCACTCAAAAAGAGAGAGAGAGAGACTATACATAGCGATGTACAATAGCAAGTATACCATATTGTTTCATGATAATGCCACACCATATGCTGCTTTGGCGACTCATCAGAAAATCTTGAGTATAACTGAGAAATTCTGTCGCATCCACCTTACTTCACAACTTAGAACACTTCGATTATCACCTGTTTTTGTCCCCTGCAGAAGTTTTAGAAGAAGAAAAAAATTCAAAACTGGTGTCGACCAACCACTATTAGAATTCTTCGTCTCTAAAGACAATGAATTTATTAAATATTGTATTTGAATATTAACATCACGCTGGAAAGATGTCATAAGTAATGACGGAAATTATATTGCCCAATAAAAATTATTAAATGAAATAAAAATGTATTGTTTCTGTCATTTCACAAATGGATGGAATTTTCCGGTTGATCTTATACGATATATTGGTTATTTGGCGACTCACCGTCTATTTGGTCTTACCAGAAGTGGAAATAGTGTAAATGCAGATGACTGCTTTCATCACAGAACAGCATGGAATTTTTTCCCCCAAAAAACTATCAATTAAGGTCAAGGTATATTTTAGTACAGGAATTTTTAACCATGATTCCCGGGGGGGGGGGGTTACGAATAAAAGGTTATGGATAAAGGATACTTGGAGGAAAAGTTTGAGAGCCACAGTGTAATGAATTACCATTATTATGATTAAGAGGATAATGCATTAATAATCAGCCAAAAATCATTGACCACTTTATTTAAGCTTTGAATAAGCAATATCAAAATGAATTAATATATTGGAATGGTTTGCTAATCTTTAACCAATTATTATAATGAAGAATTTTATTTATCTCAGTAACTCTTAAGCAGTCAGCATCAAACAAGGGAATCCGATTGAAGTTGACATCATGCGACGGGATCCGCATCTGTAAGATGATATACGCTCAATATATCGTCTTACAGTTGCTCCAATCAATATAGTATTCGTCTGAATCTCTCCGATTCCCTTATCACTTAGTGGTCATGTTCGCGACTTTGCAAATGGAGTTGTTTCCGTCGAATTGTGGAATCTAGTCCTGATGCTGTTACGGACCCGCCGGGTAGCGGAGCTGATCTGTCGAGGCTCCACGTCCTTCTTTGGCGGGGTGTGGAAGTTTGGAGATGGGTGAATCAGCTAAAGGAGTCTTCCTCGTCACTCGACCGAGGTTCAAAATTACGAGGTCTGTCGCCAATAACCTTCGTGTTGCTCCTGTGTGTGTTGCGCTAGCAAATAATCAAATCAAATAAATAATAAAGCTCATTTACATACATCACGATCACATCACAAGGTGAGGTTCTCATATCATTTATCATATTAAAGTAGTTCCTGAGGCTAGTTAAGGGAAAATGAGCATGAAATCGTGTTACAATAATTCTAGATGATCCCTCCGTTTAATATCACGGTTGGTTGAACAGAAAGAATCTTGATGGCTGGTCGATATCACTTAAGAAACTCAAATTCCTTGAACAATTTTGTAGAGTAATGGGAGTTCTTTTATTTTATTTATTTATTTTGAAAATATAAATTGAACTCAAATTCTTAGAAAAGGCAAGTATCATTTCATCGTTTCTTGATAGTGATTTGAAATGTTGAGGTCCGGTGTCAATAATCAGTTGTGTAATTCTAATGGAGAATATCAAACCAATCAGCCAATTTAACAAAAAAGTTTTAATGGAATTTCACACACAGCCTGAATATTAGGGAATCTTATATCTCTGCTTCCATATTAAAGCATTTGAAATAGAGATTAATTAAACTTTTGGATTCTTTTTTATCCCTCTTT
Source organism: Nephila pilipes (assembly GCA_019974015.1). Classification (NCBI taxonomy): domain Eukaryota; kingdom Metazoa; phylum Arthropoda; class Arachnida; order Araneae; family Nephilidae; genus Nephila; species Nephila pilipes. Next base: position 789,065 of record BMAW01058244.1, on the reverse strand, counting down.
TTTTTGCAATTGGAATTCGGAGTTAAAAATCGCATGTATTTGTTACCAAATAACATAATTATTTTTAAAAATATTGCGCAATAATCGTTTATAAAGTTCTTTTTCGACTTTTAATGCTCTTTTTTCCCGGTTGTATTACTTTTCTAAGGAATGTTTAAGAGAAAAAAATCTTTGTTCGCACAAATTCCTAATTTTCTTAAGATTAAATTGCAAGAATCAACTTTTTTGTGTGATTCGGATCCCTATTTTGCAAGTTATTCGATCATTTGCCCCAGAAATTTGATTGGATATCACGTTATTGATTATTTAAGAAATGTGATATGTATTTTTGTACAAATTACGTGAATTTTATTTATATGATTCCTTTAAGGGCCTGTATTACAAATTAATACAATTATATGCACGAAAATGAATAAAACACTTGTTATTTCAAAATAAAAATTTCAATTTCGAAATTTTGCACAAAAGTATTTTTTTTTCTTTCGATACACAAAACATTGAATTTATATTTTGAGTTTATATTTATGACACTGATCAAACGAACTACTTTGCTTTCGTTGCAGGCGGTGTTGTTATCCAATATTCACATAATAAGAATTCAACTAGAAGAAAATTACAAGACAGATAACAATTAAATAAATTTGAATACATCTTGGCTACAGAAGACACTATATTACAGACAGAATTATTAAAATACTTTTATTTATAAAAAGAATGTACCAAAAAAAATTTACACTTATTCTAAGTGAAATAGTAATCATAATCATTACAAATTATAACATTGAACAAAAGAATTGTTTCAGGAACAAATTAAAAATCAGAAGCATTTTGTAAAAAAAATAGAAATTTAGAATTTTTTCTGAAATATTTCTGAATAAATTGCATCTAATGCGCTAAACAATGATCGGTTAAGAAAAAAAAGAGAGAAAGAAGGAAAAAGAGAGAGAATTAGTTTTTTTTTAAACAAACACACAACATATACGCCGACACTTAATATATACTTATTCATATCGCAACCGGTTAGATTACTGGTTTTTAATTAAAAACTTTATTTTTATTCATAATTTTTTTGTGTGTGTTTGAATGCAGGTAATACTGATTTTCGTACAGAAGTATTAAATAACAATTCGACAAAAATATGTATGTCAATTATCAACAAAAATACAGTCTTCATTTGACTCTTTATAATGTTACATTTTACACATTCCTTTGCTCTGGTTTTTCTTTGAAAATGTAACAAAGCATATTGTTCTTTCAAGTAAAATGCTTATTTGTAGTTCTTCCATCAATCCCATCCTGTCTGTAGTATATTTCCATCAATTGAACTATACCGATTTTCTTTTCTTTTTTCATCATCATCTTTCGAATTTCATTATTATTTTTCGTGCTCTACATATATTCGCAATATTCTCCTTATCCTCGTGATATATATAGACCCAGTCTTTAATAGATCATTATCATTTTCAAATAGTTTATCTTCAATTTCATACAGATGTTCACCTTCATAAATTTTCGAAAACTCCTCGACTGTGAGAAATTATGAATATTGATTGCTTCGATAACTTAATGCCCTTAAAAAATACAGACTAATTATGCATTTTAATTTTACTCATCATTTTTTTACACTAAAACGATATTTGATCTTAAAATTTCAGACCCTTTAATGAATTGAAATTTTAATTGGCATTTATTTTTAACAAACTTTACTACACAACAGTCCTTGCAGATGTGTGCAGTAAACAGCTACGACATATGTGTAGAATATGCATATAACTCACATCCTTCTGTTCCGATAAACTTATAACACAGTGAATTTGGCTTCCGATCAAATAACCTGCCAAAGTAAATAATAATAAACTTTTTTTCAAAATAATTAAAATAAAATTAGCTATTCAGATGTCATTCAGATACTGGGTGTTTCGAAACTCATAGCTAAAAAATTAAGGGGTGATAGAAAACATCTAAACAAGCAATTTTCACTATACAAAAGTGCATGAGCGGAAAGAAAGAGGTAAACAGCTAGACGGCACGGTAATAAAAAACAAAGCACGAGTTTTTGTACACATCTTTATTTCTACCGTGGACGCTTGCTCTCTGCTTATGCATTGTAAGGTGAAAATTGCTTGTTTAGATTTTTTCTATCACCACTTAAATGTTTGCCCATCAGTTTCGAAACACCCTGTATATTTTTAAAAAAATGAAATCACGAAGACAAGAGAGTGAATGAAAGTTGAGGTTTATGGCTCAAGAGCCAAATATGGCTATGTTGCACCAAACAATGTATATTTAAACTAAACTTCAGAAAAAATTAGCAAAAAGATAAAAACTGATTGTCAAGAAGAAAGGTCGAAAATAGAGAAGGATCAGTAGCGAATTCAGGGGTGCGTCACCCACGTTTGTCGAAGACAGTAAACCCCATGAAGAAGAAAAATATCTTTTGGGATCTTCGGAATCATGTTGCCTGTACTAACCTAAAAAAAATCAAGCCCACGAGGGTATAGTGTCAAGTAGGATAAGAAGAAAAAAAAAAGTAAAATTATTTGCAAAATTTTTGATTAAAAATTCTCTACCGATAATCTGACTGGTTACTATCCGAATGGTGTTAAAAGGGAGGTCTCTTAAATAAATTTCCTCCTGATGATATAAATTCCAAAATATCTTCTTAGAATACAGTCCAAAAATATTTTCTTATCAACAAGAAAAATCAATAGTTAACAATATTAATTAATAAATACACTTCGAACTTCAACTTTAAATTTATTAAAAAATTTATTGAGCATTAATTATTGAAGTATTGTAAAATGTCACGAATTATTAAAAATGGTTATTACATTCAAGCTCCCAAACTATATCTTGAGTTATAAACAATACTACTTTAAAAAACATGTGCTTTAAGCTTATTCTATATTATAATCAAAATTAATAGTTTAAAAAAATGAATGTTTTTGTCCAAGTCTGAGGCTTAAATCGCAAATATATCGAAAATTGCTACAAAAAAAAAAAAAAAAAATGTTTGATGTAATACACGTAAAAAAATAGCTCGCTATTTGGGTTTTTGAAAATATTACTCGTATATCTCAACTTCCAATGAGAATTTTCCTCGATATCTTTCTCGAAAAATCACCTTATAGCATCCTCGAAATGTTTGTTACACGTTCAACGATGCAATGAAAACAAAACACAAAATCATATCGGGACATTACATTGCGTTAAATGAAGTATTAAGTTTTACATGATTGCATAGTATGCATTTTTCATCTAGGGAGGTTTGTTCAAAAATCAACCTCAAAGTAGAAGTTTCAGAGTAAAAATTTTACATGTAACATATAATTTCATACATAATTATTTCAAATTATGAAAAAAATAGGAAATTGAAAAGGGAACAATTTTATAAATGCATCATAGACATTTGAAACATGTTCAGCGAATGTTACAAGTTTTTTTAAAGCAGTAAGGAAGGCAGGTGATTGTTGATAAAGTTTAATGGTGCTAGAACCAGATATGGTTGTGCTGCACAAAACAATATGTAATTGTGGTCCAGACGTTAGAAAAAATAGTAGGAAAGGATGAAAAATGACTGACAAGAATATGAGTCAAAAATAGAAAAGATTTGGCTAGGGTATCTTGTGGGCCCGTCACCCGTGTTTACCAAAGAGAGTAACCCCTTTACTAAAGTATCTCGGGTTCATAGTGTCCTTATTTGCTTCAAGAAGGTAAGCACCTCAGGGGTGCTGAGTAAGGAAAGACTTAGAAACGAAATTCTAATAAAACTTCAGTAATTAACTGATCTGGCATGAATTGAAAAAATTGAATAAATGAGCTCAGATATTGCTCACATAAAATGCCAACTCAGATGTTGTCCTTGTCTCTTGACCGAGATTCAAATTGACGAGGTCCGTCACCAACAGACTTCATGTTGCTTCTAAGTGTGACGTTAACATATATATATATATATATATTATAACTCCAACTTCAATGCCACTTGCATAACAAAAGAAAATTCATACATTGATTATTGTAGTTTATCGTGCGATCTTTTATGATAAATATGGAAGATAAACTATCAATAATAAAAGCAGTCTATGTGTCACTTATGGCCAATCATCCAAAAGTTGTTTTTTTTTTGTATAGAACATATTTCTTTTTATTAAAGTTTGAACTCTGGAAAATGAAACTCTGCGTAAAATGAAACTTCACATATATATTTATAATTGTTTTTTCTATATGCAATATGTTGAATATAGAATTAAAAAAGAGAAAGGTGTTAGAAAAAACATGTTTAAAGATGAAAAAATAAAATGTATATTTTTTTCGTCTTCTTTTTAATTGGTATGATAAAAACATAATTTCTCAAAAATGTGTCAGCATCAATACATCTTATGAGGTACTTTTATAGTTCCTTTATACTTTTCAATATGGTATTTTCTGAGATGAAAAATGAAATCTAAAAGAGCTTTAACATTTTCACGATATCCTTGAATACTAGGAAAATTTAAATTTATATAAAAAAAAGTCTTTTTATTTAAAATGTCATCATAGAAAAAGGTACGTATCAACCGTGGATTTCAAGAGGACATAAGTAAGAAAAATCGCGCTTTATGCTTTCCATTACAGCGCCGTCTAGCGGTTCACTGCTTGCTCTCCGCCCATGCATTATCTGGTGAAAATTGCTTGATTAAATTCTATCGCCCCTTACATTTTTGCCCATGAGTTTCGAAACACCCTGCATGTCATAGGAATAATGAAACCTCGGGAAAGTCTTAAGATTTTTTTAGGCTATGACCTTTTCCTGATTGCTATACGTCCCCATGAATCCTGAAGTCTACGGTAGAAATGGCGATGTGTAAGAAAAACTCAGCTTTATACTTTGCATTACAGCGCCCTCTAGCGGTTCATTGCTTGCTGTCTGCCTATACATTGTGTGGTGAAAACTGCTTGTTTAGATAATTTCCATCACCCTTTGAATTTTTGCCCATGAGTTTCAAAATACCGTGTACATGTTAATATTCTCTTTTTCGATTTGTCTGTTATCTATCGTTGATATAAAATATCGATTTCTGAATCACAGGTCTTAGCGCAAATCATTCATCGATTAATAAAAACAATTGATACATTAACTGATCTTTTATCCGGAATTTGATTATTCGACACATTTATATTAGGCACCGATCAAGCCATTCGCTCTCGATTTCTTCTTCCTTTTTTGTTGATCTCGAGCACTAAGTCACAACACAGCAATGCTCGCTCAATGTTTATCACTACTCTCAGTTTTCATTTCAGTACAGTATATTTTGTTTTCTCTAGAGGGTTACATATCACAATTTTTACAGTATTATTACTATGTACGTTTAGTTTACTGTACAGTCAAATGTTCTCGAAACACAACAAGCGTTCTTCAAGTGCTAATAAAACTAATAAGCCTAATCGGTTGGCTAGAGTAGCTCGTCGCAACTTGTTTCAACACTTTATTATCTTGTATTGATTATTCTTTCGTGCTGTGTTTTTTTTATCAATACAAGATGCTCGATAAAATTAATGTTCAATGCTTCAATTTAATTTTGTAATAACTAGAAAGACGAAATACTTTGTCGAGTGCTTATGACGCCTACCCAGGTTCAGAATGTGTTGATTGATTGACTAAGTTATGGGGGTAGAGGGAGCAACACAGACTTTATCTAAAGTGATTACTATTTGGTATCCCAGTTTGAATACTAATCCGGCACGAACGTGCCAGATTAAAGAGAGGTTACTGCAGCTTGATTATCATTGGTAGAGAAATATGAAGGCCCCAAAAAAGATTTACAAATTCAAATAATAGTAGACACTTAAGAATATACATTTACAGCGCAACAAATTAATATATGATTAATCATTGATTTAAAAATCAAAATCTTTAGTGACCCAAGAAATATTTATGCGGGTGTTTCGATCCAAATGATAATAAGAACATTCTCGTACGTTTTATGCGTCACGCACACCACTGTTAGAATTTTTAAAATAGTTGAAATTTTGGTCATAGAAATAACACGTCACTAATAACTCTTGAATTGTGATTGTCTGGTTTACGCTAAACATAATTTAACAGCCTAAAGTTATGAACTCGGGATTAGATTCCTCTATGTATCATATTTAGATACAACTTGTTAAAAAAAAAGTAACAGATTGGTTGCTTACCATTTTTATTTGTACGTGTGGTCGTTAATGCTAAGTGGTCTTGGTATTGAGCTGGTGCCACTCGGTGATCCAGTTCTGCTGTGTGTTCCGAGTCACATTTCCTCTTAAGAATTCGTCACGTAGAAGAGCTGATTCACGTTAAATCTGTCAGAGCTCAAATTCCTCAAGTTGGCATGGCTGATTGGTTATTAACGTTGAACTTGGAAGTAACACTAGAATTACTGGCGACGGACTTCGTCATTTTGAGCTTCGGTCAAGAGATGAGGACGACGCTGGAGCTGGTGCCTCACTCTCAAAGCTGTTATACCATCCCAACATGAAAACATTGCTTTATCAGATTTAACGACCAGTTCTGTCAGCTATGAAAGATTGTGTATGTTTGATTGACTTCTACATCAATCAATAATCTTGTCAGATTTGTGGCATGTTTCCACAATAAATGTCATCCTAAGACCTTAAAACCTCATGAAATATTTGTTTAAAGGTATTTTATTTTCGGCGTACATTAGAACACTTAGTCATAACAAGGTGTACATTAGACATGATTATGATCATGAGAAGGATTGAAGAATTAAAAGGAAAAGAAAAAAAGATAGGCTCATTATGATGTAGCACTTAGAAAAACAACCCGATAGCTAGTGGCGACGGACTTTATAATTTTGAACCTCCATCAAATGACAAAGACGACACTTTCGTAGGTACCCCCCTTCTCTTGACTACCAAGCAATTCTAATATGAGAACTTTGAGAATCGGCAGGTTTAACGTGCATTCAACTTCACTATATGACCGATCTTATGTGGAATCAGGACTCAAAATCATGATTTGAATTAAACAACGTCAGTCATGAGCCCTCGACCATGACCAATCTGTTACCGTGGCCGCTACTAAAAAATTTGAGAACAATTATCCTACATAGTCAGATAAACGAGAAGAGATTAAAGATGTAAAATTTAAAAATTCCTACTGCTGTGTTCAAAATATCTTTATCACTGAAGTATACATACAAATAAAAAGACGCAATGAAAAGACAGAAATAGTCTTACAATCAGCTAAGCTTAAGAATCATGCTAAACATTCTTTTAAACAACGTCAACTTGATTCAATGGGCGATTGAAGTAATGTATGCCGATAAAAAGAAACTATTATGACCAAAATGCTTCGAGAACTACCAACAAGAAAACAAAATTGCCACGTGATCTTTCTGCACCTGACAAACGATTCTTCCGATAATTAAGTGAACAACACCTTCCAGGAAGGAACGATACTAGTTAATAGGCCTTCACCTTGGACCACACCTCTGGCGTGTGAGATCTCACCTGACGTCATTCGTAAAGGGTTGCTGCAGCAGGCGTTAATGTGCCATGTTAATTTTTCGCCTGTGCCCCCGGGTTCATTACGTATGCGCTTGCGTGTAGGTGAGGCTCACACAGAACCGGTTTCATCGGGTTCTGGCTCGTAAATCATCCGGTAGCGGGGAATCGGAGCTTTTCAATGAAGAGTGCATCCGGGATGGTGGGAAAAGTTGGCGCATGCGCAATCCGACGCAGCGAGGGGTCATCGGAATGCGAGACCTCGAGGGGGTTCTCCACGCCGAAATATCCAACCTGGTTTTGAGGTGATAAATCAGTAGCGAACTGATCTGAGAATGACAGTATTTGTTTCGAAAAAAATGAAGAAGGAAGAAAGAATGGGAGATTTATATATACATATATTTTTTAATAAATTTTTCGTTACATAGCTTTCAGTGATTTTTGTGCTTAGGGGTCCCTCAGGTGGTGTGAGATATCCGGAACAATAGCGAAGGTAAAATGAACGAGTTTAGAAAAACAGATCACGAAATTTGTCCTAATGGTGAACTATTTTTACAATGTTGCATGATTCGGAAATTAGTTTGAAGATCCTCAGGGCTGTTCAAGTCACAGATTACGGGAGGGGGATGTAAACTTATAACAACTAAAGAATAAAACATTCTACATAACAACAAAAGTTTATTTCAGAAAAATGGAGCAGGAATATAATCCTCTAACAAAATGAGTAAAGAGGAACACAACACATATATATATATATATGTGTGTGTGTGTGTGTGTCTGTGTATTGTGTTCAAGGAAAACTTCTTAAATCATTTTTCGTTTCTTTTCCGCATTATTATAATATAAAAATACGCTCAACAGTTTAAAAAACGTATTAACTAATTTATTTATGGTTTGAAAAATTTTATAAGGGTAATCTTAAAAACATTATTATGAAAAAAAAAAAGATTTTTTTTCAAAAGATGTATTAAATTTGTTCATTTAACTTGCATATCTTAAACAAATTGCAACTTCCACTATCAATCATACAGATTCGACTCAAATTTCAGTAAACAAAAAGAAGGTTGATATCAAAGGTGTTTAAAATTAAAAGATCCATTACAATTTTAGTAAAACATAAGTACATAAAAATGTGATAAATTTTTCATTTTCTTAACGCAAAATGGAAAATATCAAATGGAGCAAAAGTACTCTTAAATAATAATAATAAAAAAAAATGGAGCAAAAGTATCCCCTAAATTACACCGAGAATAATTTAGAAATTGAATTAAGAAGTTCTCAATCTGAATTCTCAAACAACTTTAAATGTTGTTTAGACAGTTTTGAAAAGAAATACCCTCTATGCAAAGTCTACAATTAAAAAAAACAAACACCTACAGAATACTTACGTCATATATTTGCAATAAAAAGTTCAACTGAAGATCGATTTATATTAAAATAATAAACAAGCAAAAAAACAACAGGAAGAATAGCTCCTTGATGATCCTAACAGAAAAACTTACCAAATCATAGTAAGTATCTACAATATTAGGAAACAGGAACCACATACTTTCTACACATGGGTATAATGAATAACATACAAAAAAAATTTACAAAAGAAACATGTATGTAATACAATAATAATAATTAAATGACACAAATTTAAAATTTTTATTTTAGAATTATAATTATATAGAAGGAATAAAACTTATTATTTTTATGCGTATGTATTATAAGATAAATCAATTCAATAATGATTTCAAAAATCATAAAAATAAGCTAATCCGGAAATTTTAAAATTATTTAAAAATCAATAAACTATTAATAAGACAGAGTCAAAAAAATGGAGATAAAATAACTTTCAATGCTGTTTCTAGTTTTATACAGAAATGCGTGGTTTAAAATATTTTACGTATATATATATATATATATATGTATATTTTTATGTGTGTGTGTGTGTGTATGTGTGTGTGTGTAAGAGTTTTTTTTTTCTTTTCCAAAAAAAATGGGAAGTATGAAAAAAATTGGAATACTTAAATTAATAAAAACAATTAGTTATGGAACTGCAATTGAGAGCTTCCAATTAGAAAACTAAAATTCAAGGGGCAATTTTTTCAACTTATTTACTATATACATATTTTGATCATACATAAGAAACTCAAGCATTACAAAAGAAATTGAAAAACACCGTTTAGAGGTACTATTGAGGTTACAATAAACATTTAAGCATGATCAAGAGGTGAAACCTTAAATCATGATCAAAGGAGTACTTTTAGGAAGAGTATATATTCCTATAAGTAAGAAATCCATAGGCACAGAAATAAAATAAGTTTGCTCGCTTGATTAAAATTTTACAATGCGTGATTTTTATTATTGCAACCAATTATAACTCTTTCGAAAAAAAAATAACTAAATCATAATTTTTATTAAAGTTTCCATTAGACAGTCAACTTTTGAAAGCTCAATGTAATGCAAATATAATTATAAAAGTTTCATCATACACACTACTATTTCTCCATTCAAAACTTATCTATGTTACGATTTTTTTACAAATTTATTATAAATATATACTGAAAAACAACACACGGCCCCCACATATATGTATATGTGTGTGTATTATTAAAGGAATGGTATAACGGAACAAATTAAATCAATTCCTTTTCCATGCTGCAAAGCGCTATTCGAAGAAAAATTCCTCAAGTCAAAACTAATAAAAATGAAATAAAGTTCTTTGTGTAAAATAAATATGATTTTATTTAAAAGATTTTTTTTTTTGCTCACACACATACATATATATATATATATAACGTTAAAACATTTTATTATCATTTCATCATAATACAAAGAAATATGTAACAAAAAGAAGCAGGATTTATAGTTTTCATTTATTCTAAGAACAATTATTGCTGGCAAAAATTAACTTAAGATAATTTTTCTATTTTACTATATTTTAAAGGAATATTAAAATTTAAAAATAAATTTATTTTCCATTTTATCAAAATTACTCAAAGAAAAATTACTTAAATCAAAAATGAATAAAAATAAAACAAAGTTCTTACAAAGAAATTCAAATAAAAATTTATTATGTGAAAAGTCAACATCAGCAAAAAAAAAGAGCTATTTTTTTTTTTTTTGTATAATATTTATAAACTTATTATTGCTTCTCGCAGTTCAAAAGAATACAACAAAAAAAGAGCCTGCGTAATTTTCACATTTATTGATTATATCTATTATTGTTCAGAGCCGATCTTTATTTCAGAAGTAGTTGTTTTATCAAAACAATGTGTAAAAGAGCAAGATGTGATACAGTAAACTTCACTATTTATTGTTTTCCTCTTGGAAATTCCAACAGCTGCGCAATAAATTTTCTTGTGTTTTATTGCTGCTTAAAATACATCTGCTTAGTTTGCTCAGCTCCGATGTTTGCTGAGTTCACCCAGAATCTTCCCTTTATGTAGATTCGGAACAATAACGGATGCTTTTGAGATGTGGCGCATTGTTTTAAAAAAATTAGCTAAGATTTTACCCTATAAGTTAGTGCAGGAATCTCCAACTTTTTTGTACCTTCGAGCCACATTCCAGAATACTACTGGGGAGGAAAACAAATTTATTTTTCAAATGTGAGCATATGATTAACAATGAATATAACATGGACTTAGGGAACCACCATTAAATGTAGATTCCACTTCGTACATGGCACTATAATGTAGATAAAATAATTATCTTCATATGATACCTTCTATGAATATTTGCATATAATACAGTAGTACATTAAAATATTTTTATGCGTGTATATTCGATATTTTTTTTAATTTTTAATTAATAACCGGCACAAAAGGGTAAACAGGCTGGAGCTAGTGGGAGGATCCATGGGGTGGGCATGTGCCTTTCGGTTTTAATTTCAAGCACAGACAAAATAACATACCTGAACAGGAAATCCCATCCGAACCGACAGTATCGAGTCGATATAGCTACTGCATAAGTTCTGTTTTCTCTCATGTTAATATTTTTCCGACTCCAAAATCTTACAGTATTTAGGAATGGGTTTTTAAGATCCGCATTTGATAACCAGCGAAGAGATGATATGAGGGCAAGTTATTTAAAAAAAAAAAAAAAAACGTTAACTTTGTGCCCTTCCAGCCGAGTTTTTTTCTTGATCCATAACTGGATGTGGGACCATATCTTCAAATTGGGATAGTTCCGGTTAAACCGAGACGTCTGGTAAGCCTATTTAAAATGATAAACATATGATTACAAACAAGTAATTATAACACACATTTTAAAACAAATTTGCTCAAATTTCTCAAATTGTTCAAAAACTATAAAAAAAAGCTACGCAACATTTTTTAAATAGAAAACTGAAATATTTTTTTATCGTTGTCGCACAACAGTAGGCACATGTAAAACCGTCGGCAATCGCAAAGGTGCCCACGAGCATTGGGTTAAGTGCTACAGAGTTAAGTGTATTGTTCAGTAGAGACTACTACACGTTACATTTCCTTTTTTCGGTAACAATTTAGTAAATCAATTCTGATTTGTAAAATAAGTTAGTTAACAGGCAGATCTTGGATTTGTTTTGAATTTGAATACATTCTATGCAATAGCTGATTTTTAAAATATTTATTTACTGACCAAACTACAACACTCTCGGATGCAAATTTGTAAATTTACGCAAAAAAAAAAAATGTAAAAACTTTAATTCATTCTAGGGTTTGAAATATTTTAAAACTAAAATATAAATTAGCTACAAAACAAATTTGAATTTCAAATGTACTTGTTTAATTACTAACTTTTTAAAGAATTATTTTCTGAGTTTCTTAGAAAAGAATGCTTAGTAGAATTCTTTTCTTAACGAAAACTTTTTTTAAGTCTCTTAATTTTCTTTTTAAAGAATTTTAATGAAATTAAAAATATTTATTTCCAGTTAATTAAAATTTAAACATGAAAGGCTATAAGCTTGCATCATATAAGTATGTATACACTTGTCTAATTATAAGCTTTTCCGGGATTTCTTTTTCTTTTAAAAACAGGGCTCATATAAGACGGATCTGTTTCTCTCATTAAATTTCTTCATAGAATTCTTCAATTTTTTCCTTTTCAAAGAAAGAATAAATATTAAGTATTAATCTTTAGATATTATTTAATAAATATTTTTAAATTATTGAAACAAAATAATCTCATTTGAATAATATATATATATGAGTGTAAATTCTCTTTTTAATATCTCTAAAATTTAATTAAAATAATCTTAAAGTAATTCAGACATTTAAAAATGTTTGAAATTTTGTAATATTTTTTATTTTGCTACTAAAAAAATAGAGGATGTTTTGCTGATTTCATAGATGTACTATATAGAAAACTTAAAAATTAAAAAGTTCGAAAGTTGAACTTAGAAATTGTAAATACACCGGCCCTGGTGTGGTGAAAAAAATATATGTATTAGCATTTTTCTCAGAAAAATGTGATTTTTTTTTTAGAATTCTGATTCAATTTCTCTAAAATTTACTTTATCCATTGTGTTATTTCACCCATTAAGAAAAGATGTTTTTCGAATATAATGTGAATATAATTTTTCTTTCTAATATACACAGCACAAGTCTTAAGCATTGCACAATATTTGTACAAAATAATGGGAAATTTGAATCACAAACTTAAAAGTCATTTTAATTCAATTTCTGAAATTATAATTATTGTTCAAAGTATAGAAAATTATTATTAAATCTTTAAAAAGATTATAAGTGTGGTAGATCTCATGCAAGATCTACCTAAATGTAAGTACTCGACTTTAAAATGTAAACAAAGTTATTATACTATATATAATGAATCACTCATTCATAATTACTGACGTTTCTAAATCTGATATTCTTTGTATAATCAAATACAGGAATTTAATGCACCTCATTTTTTAAAATAAGACTTCTGTCGCTTATAACTTTAAATTAATAAATTTTCCCTTCTATAAGGCATCTCAGTTACCTATCATAAAAGTGTATAGTACTTACTTATCTCATTCCGTTTTCTTTATTTCAGATGACAACTCCCGTTCTTCCAAGGCGAAGATGCTCCGACGAAGATATCAGGATACCTGTTCGTACACTGAATGTATCCTGAGTTATATATTTTCCGGTATACCTTCAGTATACGTAGCAGGGATCCGTAATTCGCAGCAGAGGAGAAGTGTGCCCTAATCCAAGGGCGCCATTTCCAGACACGGACCAATTGCTAATAAATAAAAGTCACGTGGGTCGCACTATATGCAATAGTGCAAAGCGGTAGTTATTATCAATATTTTTTTTTTTAATTTGCCTTCTTGTAGAAGGAACATTGCTACTTGTGATTTATTTTTCAGTGCTTAGCTGTTTATGGTGACGGCATGGATAATTAAATATGGATCGGCTTATATTAGTATAATTACGAATACAAACCGATTCATGTTTTTTTTTAATTCTATCCAGAATTCAGTTTTCGCACATAAGCCGAAATGGAAAAAAATATCTTCCAATGTAATACATTTTTTTGCATGAAAAGGAAAACATTGAAAGTGAGGATACTACTTATCCAGATATTCCAATGAGTGAAAATGAATTTGATGAATGATTCGGATCCTGTGAATCTGATACGGACTTCAAAGCATTCATATGACTTTTTTTTTTCGTTTTGCTTAAAGGCTGCAATCAAAACACCCAAGATATAAGCTAGAAAAGATTAAAGTAATATTTATCTTCAATACTTATTTTTAATTGCGCATTATCTATTATTATTCCTAACGTACGATTTGGTAGTTTTCCGTTTGCTGAAAACAAATTTTGTGAAAATCAGATTTTTCGTTTGGGCCAACCAACAAAAATATTCGTTTTGACGAACCACTCAACAAAGCAAAGCATTTACGAAAGTAAAACAACTCATTTTTATAAAAAAAATTGACAATTTCGTTTAGAATTACATTTATCATAAAAGTAATATATATAAACCAAAGAGATCAAAATATGCTATATTTGGCGATTTATTGCTTAAGCACGGTTAACAGAAAAGTATCTATTTTTTTCTACGAACCAGAGGATTTGTATATCAGCCGACGTCAATAATTTAGCTTAGAAAAAGCTCCAAAAATTCTCGACTTATAATAGAAATATACGATATATAATATTGGTACACTAATAATATTTTTACATATCAAACCATTTATTTAATTTATTATGCCTCAGCACAAAAATATTCGATTCCCACTTTCTGGGAAGTGTAAGTGTTCGCAAGAGAACTTTCGTTTAGTTTTACTACCACCAAATTTCGATAAAAACATACTGAATGCAAGGAGTTAAAATAAACAAGTCATCATTATCACAAAGTAAAAACTGAACAAAAATCAATATTATTTTCTTGAATAAAAACTTAGCAGACACAGAATAACTCGAATAAAATAATAAACGCAACGTAAATAAATTAAATGCGTAACATTTAATATTATGCACAACAAGCAAAAACTAATCGTTATTGGCATTATTTCCAGCTAAAATGTTCACTGCTGTTGGCGGTGGAAATGGATGTTGATTCGACTCGGCGAGTAATTGTTAAAGAGTGAGCATTGTAGATCATTATCAATAATTAAGTATAATTAGAAATTTAAGAAATAAGGCAACGATTATTTTTTGTAAAATTTTTTGTACATGTTCTTATGTTAGCTTGTCCGCAAAGATTACTGTTGGGAGACACGTGCACACCGCAAGTTTGACATGATTGCACAACAATGGAGTAGTAGTGTATCTTAAGTCTTTAAGGCGGAATTCAAATAATAGAATACCTCTGAATAATTGCTGCAAACAGTCATTAAGATATATTTCATACACAAGACACTTGAATAGAATAGATCTTGGCTAACTCAATTTATTATGGACAACTCTCTGAAAGTGAATTTTTCCAAAATTTCATGCGGGATTATTTTCAGACTGTTTTATCTGGGAAAACATACGTGGGTGGTTCAGAAAGAACTTGTATTTGAAGACAGGTGACACCATTAAGGTAAACTGTTGTTATCATTGAGTGCTGCCATCTGTTAAACGAAGCCGAAACAAATGAGACATTGATTCATTAATTAGTTTTGGAAGTTACTTGCTGCCAAATCAAAATTTGATTGCTACTACGTCAAGTTGTTGACGTCATTTTGGGTTTTGGTGAGACCTGGATTCATCATTATGCAACAGAAACTAAGCAACAATCAAAATAATGGGTTTGCTTCCAATGAATATTTTCCAAAACAGACAAAGATGGTCTCATCAGCGAGAAAGGTTATGTCAAAGAATTTATGAGGTGCGAAAGGCTTCTTGATCACGAATACGAGTAACTGAGACTTAGATTACTAAATAGTTATATTTTTAAAATAAATTGTTTCAGAGAGCAATATTTATATACGTACAAAAGAAGTTTTCTTTCTTTTTTGTATTTCACATAACTATGGGAAAAAATAGCGTTAACTATTAAAAAAAAAAAAAAAAAAAAAAAAAAATTAAATAACTGAAAAATTGTTAATATTGTTAAAATGAATATTAATAAACTAATTTTTTTATTATTAGGATGTATTTTAAATAAAATCATATCATTTGACAAAATCTATCAAATTTAGAAATGCTTTATGCTCATATATTTATACAAAATATACATGAATAAAAATTTGATATTAAATCAGTCAAAATAAGGTTCATGAAAAAATAATAACAACTAAAAATTAAGGTTCCTGTTTTATGAATAGTGACATATTTTCTTCAAAATCATTTCGGTGTTTTTTTAAAGGATTTTTTTTGTAGCTTTGGGATAAACATTTTCAGAAAATTATGAATATTTGTAAAAAGGCACTGCTGTACATAAGCAAAATAGATTAAAGTTAAATCATTTAAAAGATTCAGAGAAACATATTTTACTTTATAACACACAATAGTCTATCTACAATTCTTAGTGATGGGGAAAATAAAAAAAAATTCATTGAAAATTTTAGTTTTACATATTCTTTGAAAAGAGACCTAAAGCATCGATGTTCTTTTTGTGTGTGTTTGTGCGTAAATTTAAGAAAATTGCGAAATAAAACAAATTTCAATACAACAAAAATAGTCAACGTATTCAGCTATACATAGATTACAACCGACGTAAAAATTAATCGTAACGGAAGAATAGGATACTCATGGCAAACATACACATGCATTAATTAAACTTACTTTTTTTGTTAAGGAGTTTTTGTACCATTTCAAGCTAATAGAGACAGAAGCTATCAGCATTACTACAGAAAGAATATCGAAAAAATTTCATAATTATTAACATAATATAATTTTAAGTAATGTAAGTTAACATTTAATTCTGTTGCACAAGTATTTTTCAGTTTATAAATTTTTTTGTTAATTTGTAAGAAAAAATTGTTCTCTTTAAATAATAACAAATTTTATGTTTCAGATTTTTATCGTTAATTGCTAATTAAATAATAGAAATCATGAAGAGGGGGAAAGCAAACGCTTAAAAATTAATGATATGTATGTTTTCTCAATCACATCATTAATTTCAAACCTCTCCTTTTATTTTATTGTTATACTATCATAACTGAAACATATTAATTTTCAAAGTTCTGAAAAAAAAATTTAAGCAAAAAATTTTTATAGTAAAAGTAATAACGATATGTTTTTTTTTACCATATACATTCTTCAAGGAACGTAAAAGAATAAACTGAATCTGTCGTTAAAAAAGTGGGAAAATAATTGCTTAGGTCAATAATATAACGTAGAGATTCTATATTTTTCTTTCATAGATTTCAAATTTCAGGTATCAGCTAATTTAATATAAGTTTCTCTTGTTACGTTACAGTGCACGTGTAGTATAAGCCATTGAAGTAAAAATCAATGGAAGTCATTCATTTTTATACATTTCTATTTGTGTGTAAATTTTATTTCGTCTTCGTCCTTTCAAACTGATTTAAATAGATTATATGTGTTTATTTTATTTCTTTCATTTAAATAGTTAAACTTTTCCATCAATATTTTATTTCTAAGAAATTATGCCTTACAATGAATTTTTCATGAAAAGTATTTTGAAAATCATTGGGATTTACTCCCTCTGTGACCATTTTCTAAACTTAATCTAAGTCTTTTTTTTTTTTTCAGCTTTTTTCTAAAATGTTTGTCAGACCCCTTAAGGTAAAATAAAGTTTATTACTATTAACATTATGGTAGATGATTTTTTATATTCAGAAATGTTCAGGTAATAATTAATTTACTAATATTAAAATAAATTATGTAACTTCTGAAATACATTCAGCTTGGGCTCTGATAACAATCAAAAGAAGAGTTAACTATTCCGCATTATTTGCATTTTCAAAAATGCTTAGCAATATGACCTGGTGTATTATTAATATTATACGTGCATTAATGTATTATTAATACTGCTATATAACTTTCAATTTAGCATTTTTAACTATATGGATTTTGCTTAAAAAATTATTTAAGAGTTCTATGCATTTTAAAAATTCCCTCCTGATGTTTGTATTATAAGCCTTTCTTTATGTTCAGAAAACGATTGGTTTTAATTTAAAATGCATAGCAGATTTAAGTACAGTACTCCTTCTATAAATCGACATTTCATCTTTCCAGCCCTGCCAGTAATCCGACGTTTTTATACCAAGTGAGAAGTCAGAGAAAATTATATATTTTATGCCTTCTACTTCAACAGAAAAATGTAGGTTATCAATACAAAACAGCACATTTTTTTTTGTAGTTTTAGTTAATTCGTATGTTTGGTACTTTGTGTGTACTCATTAAATTTTATACAATGAAAAATAGCTTTTGATGTTTAAAGGTGCTAATATTAGTGTTTTTCCAGTAATCCGGCGGAGCTCTCATCCAATATCTGACGGAATACCGATAAAGTACTGTACTTAAATGGTTGTGTGAATTGTGATTAAAATCTCTTCCATATTTTTTTCTATAATTTTATAAAAATTAGTATTACTTAGTATGTATTGCTGTTGTGATGACTAGTGCTAAAGAGGTTTTACTGAAATGAAATATTAATAAAAAAATTCAGTGATTTCGTTATTTTTGTTAACAAATGTAATTTATTTCAATATTACACAATAGATGTACAAATCGATTCAAAATTCATATATGACGAACAACAGTTAAATAGTCATAATAATGGCTTAAATTCATTTTTATATCGATGTGAAATAAAACAGCAATTCTGTTTTAAAAATGGAGATAGACTTAGCGACATAAAATGGAGTGATTATCAATGTAAATTAGGTATATGAAAATCCTTCTGATCTGAAATTAGAACTATATATAAAAGAAAAATTGTCTAATTGATTAAATTAATATTTTAAGAAGTTTAATTATTCCAATACAGGATTTATGAATGATATTTTAAAATAAAATATTTCAAAGTGTTTTTAAAAATATGGTTCAAAACTAAAATGAAATTATTTTTAAAAATAAGTAATTGAATAGTTATTTGCTTATATTCTATAGGCTTAGATCAATTAATTTGAAATTAAAAAAAAAAAAAAAAAAACAATAGTTAAAAAATAAATTAATAAGTGAATTGTTGCTTTTATGAATATCTAGTAATGGTATTATATTTATCTTTATAAACAATTGTAGTATTTGAAAATATAAGCTCTAGAAGCATTTTTCAAAAGAATAATTGTTTATATAAATATTTAAGTATTATGCATGTAATTTATTTACTTATAACAACAAAAAATTAAAATTTTTACTCATAACAAAACAACGTTTCTCTTATTCTAAGATGCAACAAAACGGATCTCATGAATTTCGAAGAAGAAAAAGAGCTTCATGAAGAGAAGATGGGCAACTGGTAAGTAACACATTTTAAATTTTTATAGCTTAAAAATTTTTTTATCACATATATTTGTGAAGCAATTTGTAGACAATTTTATTTATGGATTGTTATAACATCCTCCACAGTTTTTTGAATTCTTCAAATATTTCATAGTGTCCTTGAAGGAAACTAAATTATTATCTATATGCTAGTGCTAATAAATAATTAATCACTTTTATACATTAGAAAATTTTGTTTCGTGTTATTCAAATTTAAATTGTTTAGATTGATAAAAAGGGAGAAATGATTATGTAAGAATGAACCTTATTCTTTCAACTGATTTCTACTTCTTTTTTCATTGTCTTTATTTAAAATTAATTCACAAATACTATTCTAAACAAGCAATGCCATATAATAAAGCATCATAACTTATTAAAATATTTTTTTTTCTGTCTTACAATTGAGAAACCTTTTTAAAAAATAATGAGATTCTTTAAAAAGTCGTGTTTAAAATTTCAAGCTTGGAGTTTTTACAAAATTACTGACTGTCAAATTTAATTATATTGAAAAATTTTTAATCGCGCAAGTCTTAAAATTTACTAGCAGTACTCGTTTTTGAAGTTATAAATTAATGCTTGTAATGAAATAACGAAGGGAAATTTTATCTTTGGAGTAATGTTTTGGATAAATTATCCTATGCATTAGCAAAAATTTATGCAGTGTATAAGAAAATCATTTTAACATGATGATTTTATGGCAAAAGTTCAAAAAGTAAAATTATCAGAGATTCAAAAACTATTGTAAGAAATACAAATTTGACATATATTTCGAAATGAAAAGACAATGACTACAGCTATGAGTTTCAAAATAAATGTGAATTGAGCAAGTTTAAAGAAAGACAAGAGTAACTGTGTACACTTTCAATATGGGATTTAATAGATGTGTTATGGAAAATATATTGCACTAGAAAATTTCCCTTTAATCTAAAATTAAGATAATCAAAATAATTCATGTTGCTGAATTTATTTCCTACTCAGTATTATTCATAATTACAATTTTCCGAAAGTTTTTAAACACCAAATAACACTTTTTTATTCACAAATATTAATTTGAGCTATAGTTCATTGAAAAATAACATTAATGCTCACTAACTTAAAACAAAAAAAAATTAATGACTTTTGGAAAATGAAATTTTATTCTTAAAGATAATGTCGTATAAGATAAAAAAAATAATAAAGGAATAATTATAAACATAAATTTCATTTTCATTGATAATCTTTTAAGTTATTCTAAATAATCTAAGTATTTTTACAAATAATTCGTTATAGCCACATAAATACATGTATTCCTGTTTTTTTTTTTTATAAAAAAAAGGAATACATATATTAGGACGTATATCATGTAGAAGCTATTAAAATTATTATTAACTTTCAAAAAAGTTTTTATTAACACTGATGACTAAGACCGCATCATAAAATTACAATTTATATAAAAGATAACTTATTTTGACTAAAGTTAGATTATTCACTTAATTTTCAAGTAAATCAATAAAAAAAATCAAACGTTTATGTTGACGTGATGTATAAAAATTTATATCATAAATTTCATTCAATTACAAACGATTTCAGTTATTTTAGGTCTCAGTGCAACAACAAATTTATAGCAACTTTTTAGAATTGAAACCAGTTATTAAAGGGCAAATAAATTTTATAAATAGAATTTATTCCAAGAATTTTTGAAAGGAAAAGTATTTTTATATTATAAGTTATTATGTATAAGCACTTCTTTTCTAAGAGTTTCAAAATTTTATAACAATGAACGATATAAATGTAACACAAATCATATTATTCAAATTAGCGAATGTCTCTTGTTATTGTAGATTCTTCGATGTAAACAACCTCAAACACAAAATTTATATTTTAAGTTGTTGAACTGAAAATGTGACAAAGTTTGTAGATTGTTATACGAAGAAAACGTATGTTGTTTTTAAGATTAATGAAATGCTAAAACGAGAAAATGAAACAAAAAGTACTTCAGAGCTCAACATTTCGACTTTTAATGTTAGACATGGTGAAGTAAGAAAAAATAATTTTTGTGCGATTGTAATTTGCTAAAAACAAGCGATTTTTGTAAAAGAATTTTTTTTAATTCTAGCTTTTATGTATACAATAAACTTTAATTTTTTCAATTCAAGAATTTTATACTTTCTTAATTTATCTTTAGATTTATAATACTTAACTATATTCTTTATTTATCCGAGTCAGAGATTTTTTTAAGCAAATTAACTATGAGGGGAAAGTTACATAGTTTGAATCACATACAACTTATTTAAAAATGGCAAAAACTTAAAGTATAAAGTATTTTTAACATTTTTTTCAAAAAAATTTTGATAATTTTTTGCTGCCTAAGCTATAAATTTCAAATTATTCACTTAAGTGTAGCATTATCAGAAATTTTTAATGAATCAAAAACTTCTTTTGTATAATTAATTGAAAACATTTATCCATCACTTAATATTAAACGTTTAAGCAATAAATTACCAATATATTAGCGTTTATTTATTTGGTATATTATTAATTAAAAAAAGAATGAAATGAATTAAATCCCTAAATAATATTTAATGACTTTTTTAAACAAATTATTTCTTATATATTTAAGATATAACTCTCTCATTTTTATCGGCATTTGATACCACTTGACAATTGGGAAGATAGGTCTTGGAATTCAAAATTAATTAAGAAGGGGGGAAAGAAAGAGAAAAGACCAAGTCACGAGAAGGCCGGAGACCGGCAAAAAACTACTCAATCTCAGTGAATCGCTCACGCACTTAGAGCGCTCACCCAGAACCGATTCACTCACGCGCACCGCGTGTATCACTACGCCGGCTGCAGAAAAAGCAAACAAAACTTTCCCAACAACTTTTCCCTCGCCAACTTTAAACTCTAACCTGGGCACGAAAGAAATATAAAAACGGGCTTACCTTGCCGAGGTGGTGCAGAAATCGTCCAGTTTTCTGTGAGTTCGTCCGGCCTGATGAGAAAAGAACCATGTGTTCGAACGTGACGTTTAAAAAGCACCGTGAGAGACGACACTGGCCAATATGGCGGTGGGACGGATTGTTCCCAGTCGCGATGCATGCCGGGAAGGCTACTTGTCGTTGGTTGGCGATTATGCCTTTTGTGTCGGAGCTGACAAATCGATAGGCGCCAATTGTGAAAAACTTGAATATTGATGAGAAGGGGGGTCAAGCTTTTTCGGAGATGGGACAGTGGGTCTTGACCCTTTCCTGAGTGGGGGTCACCCCCATCCGGTCGGGTCGTAGATCAAGGAGTGGACGCTCAATAGTGGAAGGACCGCCCCCTATGTCGTGGAAAGGGTGGGACAAAATAGTGGAGGGGAAAATAAGTAAATATTTTTTAATGTCCGTTTTTTAAACTTTTTTGTTTTCTTTTTGAAAAATTTCGAGATCAAGATAAGATAGACAGAAAATGGTGTATTTTTTCGATAAGGTTGACATGTTTTTCTAATTTGATCATTTTAACAATGAATTATTAACTGAAACTCAATTGACCCTGAATAAAAATAATTTTTTTTTCGCTTCCTGCATATCCGGTGGTTGAAGATATATTATTTTAGTTTCATTGGTATTTTTTTTTGTAAGGATTAAAATATCAGCATTAAATATTTAAACTTCTATTAAATATCAAATAAATTAAAATGATAAATTCCTTTACTTTTGTCTGTGAATGTCTTGGTACAAAGTTTTGAAAATGTAAATAAATTCACAACAATTTTGTTTTTCTGAGGATACTTGAAAAAATTATAAAGGGAGTAAAATGTAGCCAATGGTAGGTATTTGATACAGTCTATTAAATCGTAACAAAATTTTAATGAATAGAAATAAATGAAGAAAGAAAATTAAGAATAAGAAAATTAATTGCTTAAATTCTCCTTTCACGATATTGAAAAATAAAGAAGAATTTTAAAACCACCATTATAAGTGTTATTATCTTATACGAAATATGGAATACTAAAAAAACTAATTAATGAAAACCGGAAAATGATGGGATGTAATAATTACTCTTAAATTAACAGTATCCTGAATTCTTGTACATAATATGTTTTAGCTCCCCAAGGGGCTATTGTTTTTGGTGGGGAGCTTTGGCGTACCAGATCATTTTTCCACTTTTTATTGTTTGCTTCAATTTTAATTACATTTACTAAAATATATTCATTTTAACAATTTATCGATTGCTTTAAATTTAATTACATGTAACTGATATAATATTCAATTTCATTAATTTATCGTTTATTTTAATTTTAATTACATTTAGCTTAAATATATTCAATTTAATAAATTATTGTTTCTTTTAATTTTAATAACGAAAAAAATTTCGCTATTACATGTTTCTGACTTTAAACATACTCAAAATTAGAATACTTATTAAATGATCAAATGCACATAAATATTCTACAGAAAAGTCATACTTCCAATTTCACATCTAGAAATTTTTTGTTCAGTAAAGAAAAATGAAATAAAGGGGAGGATGTATTTGAAATAAAAATTTAACGATAAGAAAAACATGAAATGTAAAAGATTCTATTAAAGCGCACTTCAGCGAATAAAACGTTATAATTTGTATTTTGAAAATCTCATAATATCTCATAATATGTTTAAATTATCATTATGCCACGATTTCATTTTGAATGTAAATCAAAGAAAATTAAAAGTTTCAATAAAATATCCGTTGTTTAAAAAATTATCACTATTAAATTGGTGCAATATTTGATAAATAAATCGAACAAATCCAAAAATTCATATCAATACCATTTTTTTAACATGTGCTACCATGTTGCCCTGAAAAAATGACGTCAACAAAAATGCGTGGACATAGAATAAAAGAACATGGTGTTAGGTTCAAAAGATCGTCTTTACTATATATTATGAACATAATAATTACATTTAATTTACTTAAAGTATATTTACATTGCTAAGCTATATTAGCCACCTAAGGGGCTATTGTCTTAGGGGGACCACTTATGGCATACCAGATGACTTTTCAAATTTTATCGTTTACTTTAATTTAATTACATTTAGCTTAAATATATTCTATTTAATAATTTATCGCTTGCTTCAATTTTAATATTGGAAAAGTTTACTATTGTCCATTTTTCAATATTTCATCGTTTACTTTGATTCTTATTCTTAGTTGAGTAATTTAATAATAATTATTAAAATAAAGCGCACCTTGGGTGGATAAATCTGTTTTTTGTAAAATTTTTGCACGGAATTTTTTATTATTTAATTTAAAATTATAGTTTGCTTTTATTTTAATATTTGAACAGAATACTACTGTCTACTTTGTAATTTATCGTTTGCTCTTATTTTAATATTTAATTTAGTAATTGATTTTTATGACAAAATCATCTGCTTTTATTCCTTTTATTGTTAACATTGGCAACGTTTTTTACTCCAGAATGTTTTGCTTGTGGAAATAAAAATACAATAGGAATCTGAACAAGGTATTTCCCTTTCTTGATTATAATTGCTTCTATGGAGCCTGGGACTTGGAAGTGCACTTATTTTACGCTAATGAATATTCATTTTGAATAATTCTAATATTTTGAGAACTTACAAGGAAAAAAAACGGAAGTACATCTTTAGTGAGCCAATCCAATTTCAATTGAGCAAAGCCAATTTCAATTTTTAGAGTTTTCTTTAAAAATTTTACTGTATTATTATTATTTTGTAAATATCCGAAACTAAAAACTTCAAAATATCTTATTCGAATTTCATGAAAATTATGTGCATAATCTATTAAGAGTCGTTAGTAAGAAATTTTCGATAACGGATTAGTGCTCAAAAGTTTGCAACAGGTTTGCATCATAATTTGAATATTGTTTTGTTGTTCATAAGGAGTAGGATAAAAGACAGGTAACCCGCCTTTAATGCTGTTGTCCTGATTCTAAAAAATTCTGTGCAACATGAAATATTTAAAATAATATAAGTGCGTCATGTTACAGTATAATGTAACATTTAAGCATGTAAAAAATTGTAATTTATAATTTAAAGTGTAAAATTCATAATATCTTGTAGTACATGGATTTAGAAATTATTAAATTACAATTATATCATTTTGACTATAATTCAAAGAAAACTAGTAACTTGCTTAGTAATTTTATTACAATTAAACTAGTTTTATGTTAGAAGCTTTTGCTGAATTCTCATGAACTTCTTTCGTACTAAAGACTTTTTTTTTCCATATTCAATAAGTGAAAACTTCGTATTGTCTTATCCAAAATTCATGAAATTGCTTACAGAATCTATAAAGAGGCTTTACAAAAAGTTCTTGTAATGGAAGCAGTACAAAAAAAATAATAAATAACTATGAGTTTGATATAAGCTTTATGAAATTTGTTTTGTTGGTCGCTAAGAAAAGAGGAAAAATGCTTGTAATGGCAGTATAAAACGATTACCAAAAAAAAAAAAAAAAAAAAAGCGTTATTATGTTAATCAATGTTATTCGAAATAAAGAATTAGTACAAAAGAAAGGAAGAGAGAGAGTGCATTAGGCTATTATATTTTATATTTATATTTTGAATTTGGAGAAATATTTTTATTAAAGAACTTTTCATCGAAAGTATTACATATTAACATGCATTGAAGATGCTTCGTTCTTAAAATAATGCTTTTAAAGATGTAGTTTAATAGTTCAACTTCATAATTCTAAAAAATTTTAAAATTCTGTAGACGTATTTGATGCGACAATCATGCTGGAAATAAAAATTTCCTACGAGATATCATGTGTACTTTCTTCTGTGTTGTAGGGAGATTTGTTTAATTTTGTGAATTTTACTTTTAAAAACTTTATAAATGGAACAAAATTTACCTTGCACTCAAACCGTATTCTATGCGGTTTATCTTTATTACTAATGCTAGAAAGAATTTATTATCAGATTTCATGCTCTACAAAGTGAAATGTTTTATCGAAATACATCTCATAATATTTCTTGATAAAACATAATTACTTGGTTTGTTTCACACTGTTTTCAAAAGACATTTTGTTTCATAAAATATTAAAACACAGAATACTCACTTCATCAGCCAGAAAAAAGAAGGAAAAAAGGGTGGGTTTCAAAATAGTTCGATGTTTTTCCTTCGTTCTATTAGGATATTTTTTCGCCGTAGCGTTGTTCCACCCTTTTCTGTGTGTGTGACCTATAACGAAACTTTCAAAACAATCAGTTAAATAAAAGTACTAAACACGAAATGTTCTTTCTGTTAGAAACATATTCCAATTTTAATGTTGTAATTAGAAATAACTATTATAAAAAGATAAAAATGCATTTTAATGTATTATAATACAAATTATAATACAAATTTAATCAGTCAATTTTTTATGTATTAAATATGTGCGACTTAATGTCTCTTCCCTTTTAATACAAAAATGATTTTAAATTTAAACGTTATAAGACAAAAGTGAGAGAATTTCATAAAGTTTCAAATTATTTTTGACACAGTTTAAAAAATACATAAAAATGATTTAACGACCGGAAACTATAGTAAAACAAAGAATTTTTTTCCATATTGAAAAAAGTGTTTCCCCTTGTGCGAATCTTGTTCTTTGACACACGTTACTATTTTGATTTGGGATATTTTGTTAAAATCATCTATATGTTATACAATATTTTAAACATGCATGTGGCAATAAGATTTTGTTCTATTTCTTACAGTTTTAGACTCCTTTGTGGTTTTGGTATTGAAGATTATTATATTTATTTTTTGCCATGTGATCGCAATGGATTACATTTCTAGGATGATCGTTCAATTGATGTGAAAGATAGATAATTTTTAACTGTTTCACTCTCTCTCTCTCGCTCTCTCTCTCTCTCTCTCTCTC
>BMAW01058244.1:746578-758889 GCA_019974015.1 Nephila pilipes | reverse complement strand
TTTTTAACTTCTCTTCCTTTGTTAATATGCTATGAAAACAAAAACATAAACGAAATTAGACAAATGAACTTTATGATTAGTTCACGTTCTCCAATTTTTCTTAAAAAAGTAATATACTTTACACATTTATGTTTTCCTTTATATGTGTAATGTTTTTGAAATACTGTTCAACGTGTAATTTTTTTTTTTTTAATTTGAAGTGATAAAAAAAAAAATGTAACTTAATATTTATATTTCACACGTAATTTTTTAGAATTAAAGCTTATCGTTTATATAATGTGGACTAGATATGTGTGTGCATATAATAATCTTAACTTGTGCGCTAATATTTCTATATATTATAGTTTTATATCGAATACAGGCACTCTCTTTTTTTTTACAGGACCACATAGCCTTCTCGAAGTAGAGCTTCTTCGGACTACTAAAACATCTGTGTGAGCTCACAATAAAATGTGATATCAGAAAATCAAATTGATGAATGATCATTAAATTGAAAGATAAGAAGCATTTAATTTTTTAGAAACATTCTGTTTTGAGCAATAAAAAATACAAAGTGATAGAAGCTCCTATAGAGGCTCTTTAAGGAAGCAGGTCATTGGTACATTTTTTTCTCCCACTCACTAAAGCTTTGTCTGCTCACGCTGGTGGGGTGTGGAAGTTTGAAGACTGGGGGAGTTCTAGTCTGGGAATTATCCTCGTCACTTGATTGTCGTTTAAATCTTCGAGGTCCATCGCCAATAGCTGCCGTCTTGCTTCACAGTGTGACTTTAACATAACATTATACCAATGATAATCATAATCCAACCCTGTGTGTTTAGATAGATTGTAATTTATGTTAAGCTTATTGTAAAAATTTTCATACAAAAATTTGGATAAAGTGTTTATTTTTGTTTTAAATCAGCGCTTTAGTTAGATCTAACAAAAGTAACCCCGAGTAGCAGCGTTCAAATGAAAGTGTCGATTATTTTTGCATTATTCAAATTCTTCGTTTAGAATAATTTGCGACCAATTACAAAAGAAAAAACAACAACAACAACAATTGAGATTTAAAATTGTTATTTCTGAACTTATTGAAAATTACATTCATATTCGAAATAGCAATTTCACTAGATTTATTTTTAGCATATTTAATCGATGAACTTCTTTTCGCACTTGAAATTCAAAAATATTGTCCTAAAATTAAAATAAATGAAGAAATCTAAAAATAAACCAACCCTGAGGAAAATTTTATAGAACGTGTGTTTCCTTTGTTAAAGAAAATTTCAAAATTTAATGATATATAAAAGACAAATATATTGAGCTGAAATATACACAATAACTCACAGTATTAAAATTAACCACTTTTGTAACCATAATTTGTAAAAATTTAATAAATAATTATATTTTATCGTAATATTTCAGATTAGGGTAAATGTTTAATCCACAGTTCAGATACGATTCAGTAATTCAAAAGACGAATATTCATTTTTAAAAATATAACGAATGTTGAATTTTTGGCATTTTTTTTAAAGAAATATAGCAATATTTTTCAAAATTAATTTTAAATTTTTCAAAAATCGAAATTGATCAAACTGTTTATTAAATTTACATTTTAGTCAGACGGAACACGGGAAGTTTTTAGAAACAAAAATTAATATCTAATTTAGAAAGTCAAATAATGAAAAGTTAAACAGAAACAAACGCGTTTTAAAACATTTAATGGCTGATAACAAACGTGTTAAACCAGTTTAAAAAGATAAACGTTTACGACTTCTCTCTTTAACTTTCAAACAGTAACAAATGCTTAACTCGTAAATTTAAACTTTTTTTTCCTTCGAGTCCGGCGACTCATCAATACAGACATGGTTGCAAAAAACTTTAATGAATTTCTTTAAAAAAAAAATATTTAAATTTGAGCCTGTTTTTGCTTGATACTAAAAAACAGCCGTTAATGTTCTCACAAAATATACCTCAAAATTAATATTATACCCTTAATTTTTTACCGACGTGAAAATTTTTTTTTAAAAAAAAATTCACCAGAGCGGCGATTAAGAAATAGTAGTAGTGTGGTGGTGAAGCGGGGAGGGGGGGATGATTAATAGATAACAGAAAATAACATAGCTTCTCTGAAATATAAAGAGAGGGGTTAGAACAAAAAAAATTAGCTACAAAATGCCAAGTTTTTCACGCTCTTTTAGAAAAATTGGACCTAAAAATGAAAGTTGACATTTATACTAACTTGATTGTGGTGTAGTTTTAATAGTAGTGTGTAATTGTTTTTTAAAATTTTTTATCATTCCTATAGAATAGTATTACAATTAAATATAAATATTTATGAAATACAATATTGATCAGAAATAATTTCTTCAAAAAGTCTGGCCTGTTTAAAATGAACAAAAAAAAAAAAAAAAAAAATGATAATTTGCTCAAATTCAACCAGGGAAAGTACTCATAGTCTTTGTTTTATACTTAATTATACAGGGTTAGCACAAATGAATTTATTTTTTCAAATTTAAAAAGTTATATATTTGAAACTATTACTCATATTACAATAAGTGATACACGACATTAAAGAAAAATATATAAATTTTTTTCCACTTATGAATGTTTGATACGTGACCCTTTTTTGTTACCCGACTTATATCTAACCTGTAATCAAGTTCGTTCCACACATTTTGCAGTATCACACTGTCAATGGGTCCTAATATTACACAAATGTGTTATATAAGTTCTTGCAGTGTTTTTGACATCGGTGGTACCTAATCAAAGTCTTCGACGTAACCCCATAAAAAGAAATTACGTGGCGTAAGCTCTGATGTTTTAGTGACCATGTGATTAAGGGTAAATCACTGTCAGCCCCATACCCCATCCACTGGTGTGGAAACGTTTAAGTAAGCACGAACATGCAAAGACCATTAGGCTGGGGCTCCATTTTGTTGAAACACAAAATTTGTGCTGCCCTCACCCAATGGTGGAAATAACCAAATTTACGACATGTTCAGATAATTGCTACCTGTTACAGTTTTTTCAGCGAAGAAAAAAGGCCCATAAAAATTTATTTGTGACATAGCACGAAAAAACATTCACTTTTGTCGAATCTCATTGCAGCTTGCACAATTTCATGGGGATTCTCATTTACCCACACTCCAATTTTTTTTGGCGATTGACATTTTTTGGCTACTTCGTCGGAGAAAATCAGTTTATTTGCGAAATCTTCACTATCCCATTTCTCTTGCATGCAAACCCAAGATTCAAATCCACAAATTTTATCGTCCACTATTTTATCGTCCACTATTTTTAAGTGATATGGTTTAAAACTTTCCATACCGTTCGCTTGGGAATTCGAAGTGCAAGGGTGGCCAAGTGTAAGGCACTTTAAAATGCCGATACTACCGCAGAATGTTCTTGTTACTTGGTGCACCCTTTCCGTAACGATTTCTAATTGCATTCTACACTGAAATAGCTGGAAAAAAACCTTGCAAATTTTAATACGCAAAAATTCTTCTATGTTACTGTCACCATTTTGGATTTAATCACAGCGTGCACCTATTGCAAATTTAGATTAAATCACCCTGCACCTATTGCAAAAAAACTTGTTATATTTTTCTTTAATTTTGTGCGTATCACTTATTGTAATATTCGTATGTGTAACGGTTTCAAAAATATAAATTTTTAATATCCGATCATTTGTTTCTGCTAACCCTGTACCACAAAATATTCAAAGGAAAAAAATATAAAAAATTGCTCTTACAAATTGTTTGAACATAACAGCATTTAATTAAGCATTGAAAGGACACAATTAATTCTGCTCTAGAGAATGAAAGATATACAATATCAAATAAGTTTGATATGCCTCTATGCATGACATTGAATTTTATGCATATTTCCACTAAGTGATTTTTTAAATAATTAAATAAATGAAAGGAAAGATAATTAGTCGAGAAATGTTTTGTTTATAATTCCTAGTTTAAGGTGACTAAAATGGAAAAAAAACTAATTTTTCCCTATAAAAGAAGGAGTGATCACTCCCCCCTCCCCATCTTACTCACTTTAATAATTGCCCTGTTACTTATCTTTGTGAATCAACTTATTTTTAAATCACATCACGTGTTTCTGTACTTTTAACACAAAACAATTGGGTGTTAAAAATCCGTTTCGTATTAAAGTTGTGAGGTTTGTTGCTATTTTTATTGCTGCATTAAGTTTAATTTTGTTGTTTTATGCTTGTATTTTATTATTAGTTTTATTTTCTCCAGCGAACCAATATTTCCCCCTCGCAGTTGGTTTATGCAAATACAGAGTGAGCCAAAAGCACCTTTAAAGTTTAAAATATAGATACATTTTGTAAAAATTAATAATTTTGGTTTGTTATTAGAATCTGAAAATTAAGGCTTGGACTTTCTTTTGGAAAATACATCAGCAATGAACGAAATTTATCCACTGTTAATTATGCAAATAAGGGTAGGGAGGAATATATGTGGCATTTCATTTAAGAAATACTCCATCTGGGCTTATGTTATTAACCTCAGTTGAGCATTTCAAGACACAAGGGTGTATCAAAGGTACTCTATGAAGTAGAAGACCTCGCTCAGACTCGCAGTCAGACCAATCTTGATCGTGTTGAGGAAAACGCTGCTAAAATTCACGAACATCGACTCGGTGGCGTTCTGAAGAATTTGGTGTTAAGTCCTTATGTTTTTTTGGTTTTACTGCCCCAGATTTTTTTTTCTTTTTCTGTGGGAATAACTTAAATGCATTGTTTTCACAAATAATTCTGAAACCATTGCTTAGTTCAAGACCCATATTCGTCAAGAAATGCAAGAGTTGCGAAGAGAGATTAAAAAAGATAAGATTTGTTGAGTTTATTAGATTCAGTTTGAGATACATCTAGTCTGTGTGTAGTTGTAGTTTCTAGATCGCACGTCTATATCGAGTTGCAAATTGTTTTAATTTCCCTCGCTCTTTTCGGTGTAATTTGGTTCATTCAAGCGTTTATATATTTTTGTTATATCTCTCATGCTGTGAACAATATATATTATTGATTTTCAATTATATAGTAGCTAATGATTTGTAATGTAGTTGCTTTTTAGAGTTTCCAAAAAAGTTCGTTTTCTATAGCTTGAAAAATAGTTTATTCTTAGAGTGTGGAAAACTGATTTTTTTGGGAAGAATTTGTAAAATTCTTACTTTTTTACTTTTTAGAATTTGCAATATTGCTTGTTTGATAAAAAGAAGTATGCAATTCTTTAATTAGAATTTGGTATTGGAGTCCTGGATAATTTTGTAATTTAACCAAGAAACAGCCGAATTGTATACAAAGACTAGGAGTTTATTTATTGGATATTTCTAAGTCTTAAGGACCAAATAATCGTATGAGTAAGTAAGTATGTATGTATATATATACATATATACTCATACATACACATGCATACATATATATAACAGTGTGTTCCATTTGGTTTTATTCCCTTGCAACGGATGGAATAAGTATTTAAAAAATAATTCCGTATTTAAAAAGTTTTTCTCTTAAAAAGCTATTAGTTATTTTAAAATAGTAACTAAAAATATTAATTATTTTAGAATATTAATGGGGGGGGGCGTGAAAATCATGAAGTATTTGAAAAAGTATGTAAGAGGTATTAATTTAAAAAAAAAAAGAATGACAGTTTTTTAAGGTACGGACCAACGACACAGATACGAGGGAAAAATACGAACCCTCCGCAATGCGCACTTCATTCGTCGTCGATCCACATACTTCTGCTATCGATTTTGCAATGATATTCAAAGCCTTTTGATCCCATTCATCACCGAACATTGACGCATAACCGAAAGGGAGTTCCATTTTTTTTCTTCTTTTTCTTTCTTTTTTTTTTTTACCAACCAAAATTGAACTGTATAATTTTTTTTTGCGTGCATTTCAGTGAGCAAGATTCTAATATGTAAATAACTTTATTTTAATTGATGTAACACTAGATTATCAAAGAGAGAAATTTTGTATTTTAAGCTATGATTAGAAATAAGAATGAGCCAATTGTTTGATTGACTGATTATTAAAGCCAAGCTTAAGAGCCCCATGAGGACTATTGGCGACATCCCTAATAATTTTGAACCGTGGTCAAGGATTCAGAACGTTATCTGCGTTCCCCCCCCCCACACACTCCTAACTTCCGCAACATGCCGGCGGGAGGATTTGAAGCCTCGACAGATTTAACAAGCCTAAGCCCACTACACGGTAGATCTTAAGAAGCATCGAGACTCGAGCCCACGACTCAACAGTAACAACGTCAGTCTGGAGCCCGCGACAATAACCACGAAACTACCGTAGACACAAGATTGCGCTCTGAAAAATAATCTCTTAATTTCTATTCTTCGAGTCATGAGTTTCAGTATCAAAGACGCACAAACTGTGAATTCCACATGTTTTTTTTCTCATTAATCTTGTGTAACAGCTTATACCACTGTACGTACTTTGCATTCAGCTACATCTTTGTCACTTATGAATCATCTGTAAAGTAATTTTAATTCTATAGGAGAATTATAAAAACTTTTTTTTAATTATAAGGTAGCTTCTGAAAAATTCAATATAAGCATCGACATTCTCAAAAGATTAACTGAAATAATTCTTGGGAGATTATTTTACCGATTTTCAAAAATTAAAATTCATACATAAACTTAAAAAAGAAAAAGAATTTTGTTGTTTGTAATAAGTTGCAAAGAACCAGATTTTGCTACTAAAGAGATAAAATGGAGATTCAACTGCATTCACTCTATCCCTCCCTCATTCATTCACTTTAACACTCACTCATCTCTCCCTCTATCATTTGAGCCGCTCAGAAGCCAATGCGGTTAAGTCCAAAACACAAAAATTGAGAAAATTAATGTTTTTTGATACATAAGTTTTTAAAATTCTTGGTTTATTAATTTAATTAGAAAAGTGTATAAAGTCTTTTTTCGAGGTGTAAACTCTGCAAAAAAACAAGATATGTACAGGATGTGTAAATAAAAACGTAAGTATTTATTGAAATAATGACAGCATCTTAAAAATTTTAGGACTTATACCTTTTGGCAGCTGAAAAAGGTACGAAATTCTAATTAGAAGTAACGGTTACAGTTACTTGTTTTTCAGTGTTACCAACAAATATCGAAAGAAGAAGAATAATTTAATTTTTATTTTAAAGTTTATGTAAAAAAATATTGATAAAAGGTGGACTTATTCACAATGGCTTCTGAAATTATTATACAATATATTCAGAAGCTATTAAAAAAAGGGCTGTCTAACCTAGAAAAAAGTAACCAACGAGTAAATCCTTTAATAACTAAGAAGATTATTATTAATTTCATCAAAATTTCCAAAAATCAGAAAATATCAAAAAATGGACTTAACCGCATTGGCTTCTGAGCGGCTCATTTATACATTCATATTCAAAAAACATTTTATTTTGAAAAGTGATTGGGCGATCATTTTGTTGCTGACTTAAACAATAGCTCCTTGGGTTGCTAAAAGTATAGTTACTTATAAAAGGGTCGTGAGATCAGAAGGTAATATTCCCGTTAAAGTTTTTTTTATCATAAAAAATATTCCGATTTGGGGTTCTATTCTTTAACGTTACTCAAAGACACAACCTTCAGATATTCAGTATTAATAAATGGTGTTAATTTATGAGTATCTTTGAGAAATATTCCATTATATTATCTGAACTTACTATTCAACGAATATAATCTTATAGAACAATGTTTTTAAAACTTTTTTTTTCTGTGACTCGATTATTTTTAAGATTCTTTTTCGTCTCTCATTAAAAATTTATTGCCTATTTTGATATTTGGAGTTAAAATAAAACATTATTTAGATGTCAATATAAGAGACTTCGTTGCTCTGAAAAAGCAACATCTTTAAGGTAGACAAACTGAGGTCCGGGAGCCTAGGAGCTAGTACGGAAGAGCCAAGGACCATGCGCTAAAAAAAGTACCTTATTTTAAACAAAATCACAATATATATGCACTTAGAGACCGTCTTTTGATGCAAGTTCTTATAAATAAAGCTCAAGTTTAGTTTTGAAATGAAGGGCATCAAATTTCTACAACCCAATTGAAATTTAAAATAATAAGAAATAGATAACCCCAATATTACAAAAAAGAGTGTTCAACCTAACGGCGATATCCATTGAAATAATTTAACTAAGAAACTTAAATGTAAGTAATATATTAAACAAGTCAATCGAATTTAAACAAGCGAAATAATTAATTTAATTTTGATTTTTCTCATGCGTTTGTATAGGCTGGCTCAAAAGTTGCTAGGCCGTTTAAAATTTGTATAACTTAATGCAATTACTTATGCATGCATTTTTTTTTTATTTCAGATAATTAAAGCGTTATCCTGGGAAATTCCTTATAGAGAAATTTATGACTGAACAACTTTTTTGTTAACTTAATCGAATTTTATCCAGAAGCAAAAAACATACTTCTCAATGATGAAATGTATCGAAAAATGCTAAAGAATTCCTTGCATCTTGCAGTCGAAGTAATGTGGAAGCAAGATGGTGACCATAGTTTTCCCGACAAAGGAAATCGTTAAGACAAATTTTTGGAAGAAGGATACTTCATGAAACTCTGAAATGAAAAGGCATCCATACACGCCTGACGCAACTGCTCTACTTTCTATGGGAGAGTTTAAATGATAGGCCAATCTGCGGGATGAAACTGCAGAAATAAGAGAAGACACATTACAAGTGATCGTTTACTCCTTAGAAAAAGAGAAGCATTGCAAACAGCAAAATGGGGATATTTTTAAATTATTTTATTTTCAAAACTAAATAAAATTTATTTCCAAGAAGTGGGCTTTCTGTTTTTGCGGGGACAAATATGAATTATTAATAAATAAATAAGTTATGTAATTTTTAAAAAATTCAGTGAGCTTAGCCCCCCCCCCCCGTATTTATGTATTTGTTAATATTATTATTTAGAATTTGAAAAAAAAGCATTTTGTTCCATATTTTATACATAAAAGATTTCGCGAAATTTATTTTTCCATTTTTTTTTATTTACAGACCTCCCTCCACTGCTCCCTGTGTTCTGGAAACTTAAGGGCGTTCTTGCTCTGACGCACGATCAGATATAGAGGAAAATGTTTTGAGATTTGAAACTTTTGAGGCCATTTAAATTAAGTTTATAGCTATCTCTTGATTGGAATGTGCTGGAAATTGAGATTGGAACCTAAAATCGTCCACCAGTAAATTGATATGCTGATCCTTGCTTATGGTCGATTCTAAGTAAGTCTGTATCCTTTTCTCATCTTGAAGGGAAAAGGTGAATATATTACTATTAAAATATGCAATTTTCATAATTTTTTTTTATTTGTAACGAATTTATTACTAGAGTATTTAACATTACATTGTCTTCTTGGTATGTAATTTGAGGTATATAATATTATTTCATTTCTAAAAAGTGCAATTTTTAATCATTTAAATTGGACCATATTATCTATAATGCTTTAGTGGATCGCTTATTATAGTAGGTGCAGGTAAGTGAACAATTTTTAGAAGATGTGTGAACAATTTTAAGAAACCTTGAATCTTGACAAATGATTTGGAAAGAGTACATTTAATCCGAAATTATTCCTAAAAAAATGATATTTAATTCAAAATTCTACTAACAGTCGAAGTAGATCCACAGAGATTCCTATTTTTGTAAGCGATAAGTAAAAAATGTATACCTTTTGTAAGCGATAAGTAAAATTTGGTTACATTATATAGCTCCAAACCTACTACAAATTCTGTTACATTAGAAAGACTAACGTTAGAATGGTAACTTATTTGTTAATACCAGTAACTTTTTGCCAGACGTGAATGATTTATTATTCAGTTTAATTGTAATGCAAATTGACGTACGAGGAGGTATAGTTAAGCTTTAATACTTTTCAGAAATAACAGAGATATATATTTGGATAAAATTTATTGAGCATATTCATTGGTCTTTATGTACATAATGTTGTAAGCGATGGCTATTCATGTTAATTTATTTGGTTTCAGGAAACCGAAGATTAAAGCATCTCGCATTACGGATAAGATTGATTTCAATCTGCGGAATTCTACACATGCAACGACGTCCTTCGAAAAGTCAAGAAACGCCTGGGGAAATATTTAATTCAAGGGGAGACTACGTAGGGAGAAGGCTTAAGAAAATTAAACAAATATAAAGTTTCTGACTCGATTATATTTAGTAACTATTAATTTCATTATTATCCCCTTGATAATATTTAAAACTTAAAGATACTACTAGTTACTTCAATCTACAGTTTCTTGAAACCAAATAAATGAGTATAAATAGCTGTAAATTACAACGTTATGTACATAAGAATCAATTAATAAGCAGAATAAATTTTATCCAGGTACCTCGGCTATTTCTTAGTAATAATTAAAGATACTCCTTCGTAAATAGAATAACATTAAAATTTAGAAGCCACATTATCAAATTATCGATCTTATTAAGCGTTAATATTTTGTATTTCACATTTTATTGTCCCCATTAATTGAGTATTTTCATTTTGTTTTGTCTTTTTTTTGTGTGTGTGCGAATTTAAAAATATCCATTATCTTGCATACTGCGTACATGAAAAGTACAAAATTTGCTGTGGATACATTAGTATTCATCGTGTATATTATTATACATCCACTATTAAAATGCCAAATCCTGAACTCTAAGACAGACTGTAACTTATCAAAATTTCTATATATATCACGATTAGTTAAATTTAAGAAAATCTTCTAACTATTTTTTTGGCTTATTAAATTCTTACTACCCTCAAACATATTAAGATCCTAGGTTTGCTCTACAATTATTTTTTTCTGAATTAATTGTTCATATCGCATCGATGAAATCACACAAATACTAATAAAGCTATGGAAATTTATTTTTCGTGTGTGTAAAAGAATGGAGACGTACGCGCACAATCCTATGCTTTACCAGTTACATAATAAAAATCAAAATATAGAATAAAATAAAGAAAGAAAGAGAAGTAATTAAAAAAACTGACAATTCTTGAATTCATTTTAGTAATTTTCCAGTTCTAAAAGACATGTCAATCGATTGTCGGCTTCATAACGTCGATTAAAAGTTTTATTAAGTTCAGAATGCCTTAATCACAGATGTAAAGGGGTGGGGACTTTTTGTATACAAAAAAATCAAATACTAAATTCTGGTGGTACAGTAAAACTTCGATAAGTTGAATTAATTGGGACTAGAACCACTCTGGCTTCTCTAAAATCTGGGTTTATTCAGTGAATGGGAAAAAATGAAATATAATAAAACATACTTAGAGAAAATCCTCTTTATATCGAACAAATCCAGTATGAATCCTATTTATAGAAGATAAAGACGTCTACTTTGCGAGCATTAGAAGAGCACTTTAAAGTTGTTTTATTGCATTTTCCCTGTAGACAATGTAGCAGCATATGCCGTTTGTCACTGGTGATAAGAGGTGTAATTAAGATTTTATCGACTTTGCACAGAATATTTGTCAAGTCCTCCTCCCATTTTCCTATCAAACATTCATAGAAGATCTAAGTGAAGAGAACAATTTTTAAAAATACGTGGATAAAGCAAATAATTGGTGCTATCAAAATTTGCAGGAACTATCAAAATTAAATCTCTCTTCTCAATTAAAAAAAAATCTCTTCTCAAATTAAAAAAAAAAAAATCTCTGCACAGATCGATCCAGGACATTCAGAGATTCGAGTTATCGGACTGCAGCGCATCGAGGTTGTACGGTATAGTGAGAAATTATTTATGATTAAGGGCCACAGCTTATAAAAAATCAAAGAGTGCAATGAGAAAAAAATTTGCGAATCATTGATTTACATGAATTAGTCGTGATGTGTATGAGCTACAGATTCTTTTGAACGATAGATTTGTTTGAAAATAAAGCAATTATACTAAATACCTGCTACAGAAATCTTTTTTCCCGTAAAATAAATATAATTAGTTGAATTTCACGGCTTTTTAGCGGTTTATATAGTTTATTTAGTCAACTATAGCGGAAATAATTTTAAAGTGACATTTATTTGTTCTATAAATCTAAAAGCTGTTAATAAAACCTTCAGCTGTCAAAATAAATCCAAATTTTAAAAACTTTTAGCATATACTTAGCATCAATCATTCCATTAAACATGAAAATCTGCAGACGGTTTTTATGAGCTTGTGCGAATGGAAATGAAGGAATATTTAAACTGTGTGATGTTTAAACTTTAGAATTCTCACGTTTTTACAGCTTTCTGTTGGCAACAAATAGAATAAAATAGTTTTCAAAAAAGTTTTTTTTTTTTTTTTTTTTTTTTTTT
>BMAW01058244.1:731823-746568 GCA_019974015.1 Nephila pilipes | reverse complement strand
AGAGCTTTTCGTATATTATTTATTTTTCTATAATAACTTTTAAATAAGCAAGAAAGATCGACGACCAAATAAAGCACATTTTAAATTTATTTCATGAAATGAAGATATTTATATTTTTATGATGAATTTATTGAATCATAAGAGATAGAGCTTGTGAATAAACTCATCAGTATACAATATTCTAAATTACTGGTGCATTTTAGGAGTCATCAAATTACATAGAATTTAAGTAAGAAAAAATCTTTATCCATTACCTTTTCTAAGCTATGACAAATGTACTACGTTTTAGTGGTTATGTAGTCAGGTACAGATGTTTTACTATAACGCTACAGTAAAACATCGCTAAACAGTTCCAAATTACTATTACAGAGTTTTTCATTGATATGCAGTTTAAAAGAACGTAACTTTATTTTCATCTCATGAATGCATTTTGATAACTTCGAAAAAGCTGTATGCATCGAATGTAATTATTATTACATTTCTCCGGGCCAATCTATAAGAGGAGTTATAGATAATAATGTATTAAGAAAATCAACCTCTCTTAATAGCACATACGATACTGTATTTCTAAGAAACAGCCAAGCGGAATAGCAACACTATAAATAATTCAAAATAAGGAAAAAATTCAAAAGAATGGAGTAAATGTCACATAAGATCCGCTATCGAAATTATTAACTTTGAAGATTTTGTATTGGATTTATTTGTACTTTAGGGCCACCGTCGTATATGAGAAAACATACATTTATTTTCTTCTGAATTAAATAAAATATAATTTATCTTAACTTAAAGAATTAAATCTTTTGAATTGCATTAAGTTGTTTGGGATGATTACCTTTTCTGACTTATGGTAGCGATATTGTATGTTTCGAAACATAATTAAAATTGTACTTTTTTTTATATCCAAGTAGCAACTTTTATGAATATTGTACAGCAGCAATGATGGTTTTTTTTAATTATTATTTTCTTTTGTTTGTAGTTTAAATAAAATTTTAATTTTATTTTAAGGTGTATGGTGTTGACGTATTTATTATTATGAAAATGCATATTAGATGTTTAGCCACATTAATTTCAATTTTAGGATTTTTATTTAGTTTAATGTTTAATGAAATAGTAGTTCGAAACTATTTTATAGCATGAATACATTTCTTTTAAAGTACATTTTAAAAAAATTTCTCTTAGTTTTTAAATTTTTCTTTTTGATGCGCATTTAAGAAATGTTATTCACATGCAATGAGATTTTATTCTTATCAAGAGTTTTCTTAGTTCCTCATAAATTCTAAAATATAAAATTCAATATGAATGCGAAGAACTTTGTAAATGAAAAAAATTTAGTCTATATAGCATTTGATATTAGCTCCAATAACTTATTATGACAACAACAAAGGTGAGAACTGGTTTTTCTTCCAATTTTGTCTCTACGTCTCCTTTTACTAACTTTAAGTCTCCAAATATGTAATAAAATCTTCAATACGAGCATACGAATAATATATCCAAAAAAATTATACTTATATGCATGAAACACTTTAAATGAATGTTCTTTATCTCCCGTTTCATGTATTAATTTATTTTATTGGACTTATTTAAGAATTTCTTTCACGATTATGAATTTAAAATTTTTGCGAAAAGTTCACAAAATTCTTCGAGTCTCATTCCTTTTTCTTTTTAAATTTATTGTACATTGTTTCACGAGTTTTAAGCGGAAAGACCGGTAGCATTTTTTTTTTTTTTTTTTTTTTTTTTTTATTACAGGAATCATTTTTCTGTTTCAAAGTCTAAATTTGGCATGATATTACTTTAACACACGAGAATTGAGGAATATAGTGTACTTTTTAAGCCAAATAGATTGGTAAAAGGATAATAAGATTTGTAAATCTCACTTAGAATTAGTATAAATTGTCAAACACTTTAAAAAATGAATAATCAATCACTTATGTGACCTAGTGCTTCTATCAACAAATTTACGGTCATTCATCAACGACAGGAAGCCGGTAACTGAAAATCGATAACTGAAAATGGATGGCTACAATAAACTGGCTAGTTGAATCGGGCTCAGTAACACATAATCCGAAACTAGAATCCGATTTTTTTTTGTATAAAATACTTCGTGCCAGCTGTCGTACGTTATTTGACTCTAACTGAAATCGTTGGAATAAATCATAAGTATTTGCACATTTTAAAACTAACGAGTTATCAAGGTGTCTCATCACCTGATACTCTCTCAATTTGATGCGAATAATCACTAATTCTTCTCGGGTAAATTAGTTACATTATCCTTGTGGCTGTGGTCCTAGTGGTCATGGTCAATGACTCGAGGCTGGCGGTTTCATTGAGGCCTGGGTTCGAGCTTTAATGCCACTAAAGATCCGTCGTGTAGCTGACTCGAAGCCTAAAGTCCTCCTTTTGAAGTGAAAGTTTGGAGAGAGGATGCCAGCTCAAGCGTCGTCCTAGTCACTTGACAGAGATTCAAAATTACGAGGTCCATTACCAATAGCCCTCGTGTTGCTTCTAGTGAGACGTTTATAAAACCAATCCAAATACTTACGTTATTCTTAATTCTTGTCAGTTTTCTAAGGGAAGTGTAGGCTGATATTATATAACTGACAGCAGCTGTACTAATTAATGCATTTTTGGAGGGGAAAAAAATAGTTTTCGCCTACTGTTGTAGAATAAGACCGGAAATATCGAAAAACGTTTTCTAGTAGAAAACCGCTCAAATATTAATGTATTCCAGTTTCATTATTCTCTAAAGAACACTATATATATATATATATATATGACAGAAAAAGTACCTATGATAATATCAAAGACAAATAATTACATATTAACAGTAACAATTTATTTTGTTCGTATCAATGGGAAAAAAATGACTAAAGAATCTGGCTCCGAGAAGCGAAAGTTTTACGCCTGAAGCAATTTTTGTTTCGAATTAAAAGGGGGATAAATTAGGAAATTACATAGTACTTTGTTGGGGGCACAGTATTATTTCATGTTAAGCGTTTTCGTGTTAAGCATTTTTCACTCATGTTAATGCATTTTTTTTCTGGTACGAATTATGTTCCATATTACGTCTCTTATACTGTAAATTAAATAGTTTTTAAGCATTATTTGTTTAAGTGAAAAACTGCGTGTTTATAGAATTTTTAAAAATTTTAGTGATACAATATTATAATTATACTTATTTATTACATCAGGAATTTAATTGATAGCTGGAACATTTTTCAGTCGGAAAATTTGTTCCGAAATTTTGTTTAGATTCAGGGATATTTTTCAAAGACAGCCATAAAAAACCGATGGAATTTATGCTTAAAAAACTGGGATTTTTTTTAAAACTAAAAAGAAAAATTAACGAGAATTTAATATTATTTTGAAGTTTAAAAAAGCCTATGAATTGTTTTATAAATCTACCAATTAAAATGAAAAAAAAAAAAAGGGGGGGGGGGGAATATACTCCGTGTGTAAATTACACGACCAATTTTCGGAAGTGTAAAATAAAGTACAGTATTAAATAAATAGAAAAATAAAATAAAAAGTAAAAGAATAGTAAAGTACAGTATTAAATTAACATGAGCACATTACCTAAAAATATGTTAAATAAATATTTTGAACCAAATATTTTAAACATCGGTTTCTTGTATAACATTTTCATAAGGTCGCTGTCTAACTTTTCCAGTTTAATATATATATCAAATTTAGTTTTATTAATTTTTTATGAAAAAAGATTTCTAAGTGGTATTTTGTTTTTAACATATTAGTAAACATTTTTATCCACGTTTTATTCTGTACGTAATTATATTTCGGAAAAAAGTTGAATGTTGCACATATGTACCCTATATATTTATTTCGATGTTTCACAAACTATATTCTACATATTTAAAGAATATTTAATTTAAGAAGTAAGAAAAGTGATCTGTGAATACTATAAAATGGTAATATAATTTATTGACTGCATCAATATTCCGATCCCAAAGTGCTTTCAGATACTTGCAATATTCACTTGTTTGGAAATTGAGCCTCTGTTAATACACAAAACATCAATTTACTTCAAGAACTTTACAAACCTACAAATAACTTAAAATGTTCAAACATTTTAATACGAAATTTGATGTACAGGTAACCCTCGTTAAGATTGTCGCTAGATTCTTAAAAAAAGTTCCATGTTATATGAATCCCTGTTATACGTCACAAAGAACTGGTGCAGGAAAAAAAAAGGAGATTTAGGTT
Organism: Nephila pilipes; assembly: GCA_019974015.1. NCBI lineage: Eukaryota > Metazoa > Arthropoda > Arachnida > Araneae > Nephilidae > Nephila > Nephila pilipes. The sequence goes on along the minus strand of BMAW01058244.1, from coordinate 742,347 downwards.
CCGAAAACTGGAAAAACATGCTATTATATTTTTTTACTATAAGGTGAAATATATATTTTAGAGCAATTTTCCTTAAAATAATTACATATTGATATGTATTAAATATTTGAACATGAACAAATTAGATTTCATTCTCTGATAAATTTCAAAATTCTGCTGGCAAATCTGAAATAACATCCATGCTGTAATGAAAAATTTTAGATATAAGTTGTTCACTTATAAGCTCTTATTTCATTCTGTGTTACACGAGAATTTCCTTAATTACTAAAAAACTTTAAATGTTATAAAGGGATTCATCTAATTTCTAATTTATTTTTAAAAAGAAATCTAAACCTTCTATCCGAATTTATCTAATTTCGAATTTTGTTCTTAAATACTTTAAGCATTGTATAGGAATTCATCCATTTTCAAATTTTCCTCTTGAACATTCTTAGCATTATTGGGAATTTTTCTTATTTCGAATTTTGCTCTTAGCATTGCTTTTAGCATTGTGCGGGATTTCATTTACTCTTTACTCTCAAAATTTGCTCTGAAAGTATTGCAAACAGATTTATATAATTTCGAATTTTGCCCTTATATAAAACTAAGAATTGTACGGGGATTTATTTAATTTCGAATTCGGGTCTTATGAAAACTCTAACCGTAGGAAGGAGATTAATATAATTATTTAACTGTGTTAGAGGTTAATTTATTAACTGGTTTATTTTAGGTTTCTTTATTTTCTCTTTCATCTTCTAGGTTTCCATATTGTACAATGATTATCCCGAATACTCGACCGTGCTAAAACTTATCCGTGTAATAGAAGTACTGTGTCATACAGGAGATACCTTTACCAATTTCTGTCCTATTTTTAAAGCCGTTTTCAGACCTGACGTATAAAGAGTGCAGATCAAAGCGAATCAAGACATATACTTGCTATTTGTAGATGAAATATTTGACGTTGCACGTCATTTGAAAGTTTATTTAGTAAAAAATCTTTATTCATTCTATTTAGTTAAAATATAAATCCTAGAAGTTAAAGTTTTCACTAAGTCTCTACCACTTCTTTCCTTACGAAATATAAATAAACATTAAAATAATTTATTGTGTGATCAAATTCAATCCTTTTAACTATATAATATTTTACAATAGTTATTTAAGCGAAAAACAAGTGTAAAATTATTAGATTATTGCAGATGATAAATTATTGAAGCCGACGAATAATTTTTCTTACGGATACGTCGCTTATCGAAGATAATTTGTTCTAAGATCATATTCGTAAGCCAAAATCCTTTCTCACTGAGTTTCGAATTTTTTACCTTTGTAAAATTGTTCATTGCATTCTGGAGGTTACTAAAATTTTAAATATAAGTTTAATCCTTCCTTATTCATTCGAAAATATGAATAAGGAATTACGCAGAAACTTCGTTTCAAATGGGGGTAAAATTATTAAAGAAATAAGAGCAATACAAAGTAAAATAGATTCAATGAAATATCAAAATTTCTCGAATTCAAAATATGCCAAGCAAAAATTTAACAGAAAATGATTGAAATATTGAGATATAGATGGAAAATTTCTTAATTGTCTTGGTTTCTTAATTAAATTAATTAGTTAAATTCTGACTAATTCGAACTTTCACTCATTTCAAGGAATCCTCATTACGTATAAGCTAAGTCAATCCATCGATGAGTAAAAAATATTTTTTTTATTTTTATTTAACAATCTTGTGAGATCTAAATTTTTTAGCAATATTACATTTTTGAAAATTAGACTCGTTTACTTATAAAAACACCCATAAACGGGGTTTCAGAAACAAACACCCAAATAAGCCCACAAGCAAATTAAATGTTTGTTTTGTTACTATTTGCGATCTCCTATACATTTTGTTCTGCAAAATTGGAAAGAAAATCCAGATTTGCACACATATTCGCCACATGTGTATTCAGGTTTGAAAAGGGCTGAATAGTAATAATTATTTATTTTACTGTATGAATTCGAGATATAACTGCATATATTTTCACGCTAAAAAGATTTGCTTGTAAAAATATCCACGTATGAATGTGGTAAAAAATGGATCAAAGCTCCTGAAGAAGCGATAGCAATATCAATACAAGGAATCACAGTTGTCGACTGTTTCACAGATGTTTATCACATGTTGTTAGGCAGATCTTTGTCAAAAAGTACAACAAATTAAATATAATAAATCCGTTCTATTCCCCCTTGTTTTGTTCTAAAGGAATGCTCAGAAATATCGTAGTCAACAACAGCTTCCTAGTCATCCTGAAATCTGTCAATGATTTTTTTCAAAGAGGACACCGATCCAAAATTCGTTATTTACAGTCTTCAAGCACTGTATCTAAGCACAAAAAAATAAAATAATAAATCTCGACTATCCCACGGGTGGGCTGCGAAACGGGAGTTCCATTTCCCAAACTGATAACAAAGAAGGCCGGGGAAGAAAAAGTATGTGTCATCAAGGGATGCTCACAATCCGGGCGGAAGAATTCTCTTCAAGTTCTTTCTGCGAAGATTATCAATGACTTCCCAACTTATCTGCTTGCAGCTGATTGGTCACAGTGCCATCAAGGATATCTTAAACTCTTGTTGGTTGGCTAATATCCTACAGGAGAGGGTACAAAGCGTGAAGCTGTGTCTGCCTTTCAAGTTCCCCTGGCGTCAATTGGTGTCGCCATTCATCTTGAAGCAGTCCCTGGAACTGGTAATTACCAACCTTAAAAGAGGCGGCCCTTTTCACAAAAGCTTCGATATCAAGAACCGAAGCAAGCTCTTTTGATGTATAGAACAGCCATTAGACCTCTTTGTGAAGGATTCTGGAATTGTTCTATGGGATCCGGTTCCCAGACGTCTTCTTGTTGAAGGGGGTGAAAAGGCCGACAAAGTAGGAATGTTATGGATGTTGGAAGATGGGGATTTTAAGTGGACATGGTATAACACTTATTATGCAGATAAAGTTGACTTATTTGTACCGTATAACATTTTCCCAAATTGCTATTTTTAAACGGTATATAGTTCTGCTTTACTCACTTCTGATCTGAAGGATACACTTTGTTTTCAATCTTGTAGAAGAAAGTCTTGCATTGCTTTTCAGGTCATTGGTAATAATTTGAGCAATAGCAAATGGACATAATTAAAAGTGTTCGGTTGAAAGGTAACCACCTGATATTTATGGTTGAAGCGTTGCATTAATAAAAAATAAAATGAAGTTCCTGAAATCTCGTTAAAATTTGCAAACACGATGAAGTAAAATATTACGGCATGTAAAAAAAAGTTTTTTGAACTGAGAGCAGAATCTTTATATATATATATAGCTTGTAGACATAACTAGTTTTTTTTAATTCAAAGTGCTCATTACTAACTGTTAGGTCTATAGTTTTAAAAGAAACGGGAAATCGAATATTGTTTATCGTAGCAGCTTTATAGTATCAGAAATATAGTTAAGATGGTGATTGATATCCGAAGGAATGGATATTTCAACAAGACAATGATTCATGCCATACATCTAAATCCACCCAGAAATGCTTTGAACAAGAAAAGGTTAATGTTTTGCTAAGGCCATGTCGAAGTCCTGACTTAAGCCCTATAAAAACATTTAGTACAGCTTGTGATAAAATTTATGTTAATAATAAATAATTTTCATCAGCACGTGTGAACTGGAAGTAGCCATAGTAAAATAATACCGCAATAGTTCTGAAACTGAACTTAACCAAGTGGTCATTTCATTGAAAAACAGAGTGCTTGGGATTATGAGGAAAATGGAGGACTAGTACTATATTAATTCTCTTATTTTTTCTTAGACAAGTGGTCTTATCATTCGTTGACAGTGACTTTTCATCTATTTCTAATATTTTTATTGACACTTGCATTATTCAAAACAACTGAAGCCTAATAACGATAAATATGAACTAAAATCCCATTTAATTTTTTATAATTATTTTTGGGACATTTATTTATTTCATAATTTTCAAATTTCAAATGGTCTTATAATTTCGTAACTGACTATAAATTCTAGAATGGAAAGCACTAAAGTGATGAAAGTATGCACCCAGACATTCAAACAAGTAAAAGTGAATTCGATAAATGATCCAGACCCTCGGATTCTGATATGGATTTTAAAGAATTCATGACTTTTTTTAGTTGTCAAAGGGCTTTTGTTTTTGTACAACTACAAAACGTCGTCCCCTAACACTTTTTAAAATAAAATGTTAAATGCACGTTTCTTGTTTGATCTTTGATTTCTTCCAACCAATTCATAATAATTTCAATTTGAATTGTAATCATCTTACTAAGGTATTAGCGTTATGAGTAGATTAAAACATAAATATTTATTTTATATTCTTTTAACGGCAGTAATAGTTGCATCTAATTTAATATATATTCAAAATGAAAATTTATCATTTGATTTAATTTTAATATCTGTAAAGATTATTATTGTCCACTTCAGTTTTTAATCGTCTGCTTTATTTCAATATTTAATTGAATAATTTGATTTTTTTTTAGCATAATCGTTTGTTTTGTTCTTTTTTTTTTTTTTTTTTTGTTATTAAAAGTTGGCATTGTTTTTGTTTCGTAAAGCATTTTATGTTTGGCATGTAACGAGATAACGATGGAATTAAGAATACAGTGATATTCTTGGAAATAGTTATTTTATTTCAGAAATTTTAGGTAATCATTCAAGACACAGTTATTTTACGGGTAATGATATTTCCAAATCATATAAAACTTTTCAATATCCAACATTAGCGACCGTAACAGGAAACTAGTCTTTGAAACTACGAATCAATCGAAATCATGATACACGGGTAAATACACCAGTCGATGCTATATTTCCTACGAAAAGTTTTAAAAGAGAGTTTAAATTGTGAGGAGAAAATGGTAGTGTATTTAGTTATCACAAATCTATGTTTGAAAGATTTAAGTAATACTTTAAAAAAAAAAAAATAGCACCTTTGATGGCTAATTCTTTTCTTTGCAAAACTTTCCTTAGAACAATTTATTTTTATTCCTTTTTTATGCAAAAAGGTAGCATTCAAAACACTCAAAACGGAAGTTAGAAGACTGAAGTAATTTTCATCTTCTATTGTTGTTTTTATGTGCGAATTATCCACGGTATTCTATTATTATTTCTAGTGTACGTTTTGATTTATTTCCGTTAACTGGTGCACATTTCGTCAACTCTAGATTTTTTTTTTTCGGAGACGACTCAACAAACAAGTAATGGAAACACTTTCGAAAATCAAATAATTCATTTCCATAAAAAGAATTTTCGCTTCATTAGAATTATTTTATTCAACAACTTAAGAAATAAACGTGTGCTATATTTGGGCATTTAACATTTTCGTATGACCAACGGAAAAATATCTACGTTTTTTAACAAACAAGTAGATCCGTATATAAGCTGACCATCTTAATTTATCTTAGACTGTGTTCCAAAAATTCTTGGCTGATACACACGAAACTATACGATAAATCAAATTTTACGCTAAGTTAAAAAAATTTAGTTATTTCCCCTTTTCAATACATTGAAAATTTTACGCCCTTTGCTTCTACTTCGGTCAACAAAATTTTTGGACTGGTCAGCGATAAATTTCTTTAAATTACTACTTTATTCACGTACAACTATTCAACGTCAATCAATGTTATTTAAATAGTATTTTTTTTTTCACGGCAAGCATAAAAATACGACTTTTGCTTCTACGTCTGAATATGAGGGTTGTATAAGCCATTCGCACTTTTGTAAACATCTCGAGATGCTATCTGTCTCTGTACTAGTGGCCTGAATTATGCCAGCTGTAATAATCGCTTTAATGTCAGTAATTCTGTCTTTTTTTTTTTATACGAAGAAAAATATGATTCTTTTATTGGAATAAAATAATATTCTATAAGTGAACATTTATATTGCGGTTTTGTAGAAAGGGTAGTTAATTCGAATGTTCTGGTATATTGTAGTCCGAAGTACTTGCTACACGTATTTTTTTTAGTTTCATTTTACTTGATCCAAGGAATTTTATACTTTTAGGAATAAGTTTATAATGGTTATTTAATTAATTTTGTAATTATTGTATGTGCATTGCATTTTAGTTTTTCTGCCTTTAAAAAGCTACGATTTTCTTTAATTTTAATAACATTTTTTTAAAATAACGTATAATTTTAATAACTTTTCATAACTTTCATTTTAATAACGTTTATAAAACATTACTTGTAGATTTTCATTAATATACGCAAATTTATTTCGCCTAGTCCAATCCTGTAGTTGGAAATTTATGTAATTATCAGTTTGATCCCCCCCCCTCCCCTCGCACATTAGGGAAATTGTATTTATTCAAGCTCTACTTTTAACAGAATTTGATTTATAATCTAGATTTAAAAGAAAAAAAAATGACGCTTCAAATTTTTTTCAAATGCCATACGGTTTTTTTTTTTTTTTAGAATTTGAATGAGTGTTATTATAAATCAATAGATTGTAGAGAAATCTGAAGTTTTAAAAATAATATGAATCTTCCCCGTTTTTAAAAACTTTGTTTCAATTGGAGTATACAAGAGAGTTCCTTCAAATTTCAAGAAAAGAGAATAACTCAAACATAGCAAATAAATTACTAAGCCAACCACATATATAACTAATTAAACTTCAAAATACAAGAAAAAACTCCTGAAATATATTTAATATGAAAGTAAAAAAAAATACATGAATTTATGTCGCATAATTCGATTTTCACATTTTCATTGTTTGGCATGCACTCTTGTTATAGCAATTACAGATTTTGTTTTAAAACCTTATTTTTTTTTTTTTAAAAAAAAAAAAAGATTTAAAATCATAAATTTTCCGACAATAAATTACCATAAACATCTGATATATTCTTGAATATACGCAAATCCTTTATTTCAGAATGAAATCGTTAGTTTTAAGTTGTGAAAATTTATAGAATTATTTTGTACATGTTCTGACATTTATGTTGTGTAAAATACAATTAAAATATTACAGGATTCTTTTAGGTTATATATTTATATTTATCGAATTCGAAAAATTTTCTTTATAGCTTTTTTGTTTATAAAAATTCCAATTCAATTACATATATAAATACCATCTGTTGTTGAAAAAAGGTCAATTAAATTTAAAAAAATAGTCGATGCGGTTTAGCATAAGTTTTTATTATTATTATATTTGTTAATTTAAATTAAGATTGTGTAAAGAAATATCTTAACATTTTAGAACAGAGCTATAAATATATTTATTGTGAAATTTACATATCGATTTTTAGTTTATTTAGAGAAATAAATGATTTTTCTCTAAATAAATTAGTTCATCTATTCAAAAGAGAATAAAGACTTTTTAATAAATTACTAAAGTTATTTACGGTTTATTTCATATTCTAGCTTTATTTGTTATATAAAATCAAGGTTTAATTTTCTATGAAAAAAGTTATAATGTAAGATTAATATGTCAATATATATTGTTAAATATTTTTTGGAAATACAGAAAAAAATGTAAAAATAAGACTTGATTTTTGTATAATACAGAATGTATTGAAATCCTTTTATATGTTTAACTTTGATGTTTTCTCATATATATATATATATATATATATATATATATATATATATATATATATAATATTTCTTTATAGGTTTTCAAATATTCATGACTAGGTGATATTCAACTTTGTGAGATTGAAATCATTAAAAATTGTTTAAATATATTCATCTAAAATTTCTGAAACTGATATATAAAATTTTTTTATCAAGCAAGTTGAGAGCAAAAATTGTTTCATTTGATTCATGCATATTTTACATCTTTTTATATGAATAAGAAATACATTATTGTTGAATTTTTAATTTATTCTTTTATAAAAATATATGAGATTCTGGATTGTTAACAAATTCTGTATGATGTAGTCTTCCTTTTATCCTTCCCCCCCTCCTGGTGCTCATAATTATCTAATTATTTGTATATTTTTATTGTAATTATTTGTTTATTTGTTATATATAAAATTTTCATGTCTTTGATGTTTTGTTAATAGAATACTGCATTTTATCTTGTAAATTTCCGTGATATGAATCATGAATATTAAGTCTTATATTTTAAACATTAATATAATAATATTAAAACAAATAAATACACTTGAGGAAACAAACTTTGCCCTGTTATTTCTGAATTTATAATATAGCTAAATTATTATTTTCCAAATATCGCCTCAATACACACATTTAATTACATACACACATTTAAATACCGAATTTCATATGGGAATATGAAATTTATAAATAAAAAACATCCAAAATATAATATATAAGAGAGGAAACCTTAAATAGACATAGTTTGCTATCAACAATTATAAATTATAGATTACCGGTGCTTAAACAATCCTCAAAAGTGTTACTTTTTTTTAAAAATGTTTGAACAATGTGAAAAATATCGAGTTTTACCACAAACAGTTTCATGCACAAAGAGAGAGAGAAAAACCACTAATATATATAAATGTTGATTTGTTATAATTTCAGAAGAAGAAGCATGACTAAGATCATCTAGTTGACATGAAGTTATTGCAACTACATTTTTTTCCAAAGAGTATAACGTTCTAAATAATTAATACGCAATAATTTCATGAATGTACTTATATTTCGTTATATGTATTGATAAAATTATATAGAAATGATGTTTCATGCTTATAATAACGGGGGGGGGGGGTGGAATATTTTATAAATTCAAGCTTTCGTAATATAATTTATTTGAAGAAATGAAATTATAATTCACCAAGATTCTTATATATGTGTCTGGTTGCGCAAAACTTTCACTTTATTATACCATAAAGTAAACAAAGGACTGTAAAGTTAAAATGTTTATTGATTGAGCTAATCTTTTATTTTTGAAAGAATAAGGATTTTTTTCGCGAAATAATATTATTAATTGAAAAAAAAATACCCTTTGCAGAACAATAATTTTTTTAATAAATAGGTCACACAATAATAATAATAATAATTGCTATTATTTCGAATGATAAAAAATTATATTTCAAATACTTATTATTTCGAAACGAAAAAAGCAAAGTGGTAAAAAAAAAAGAAGGAAAACAAAACAGAAATGTTACTTGTAAAAGAATCGAGATAAAAAGATGCTTCTCATCAAAATGGTTCTTATCGGTGAGATTGAATGAAACGGCGCTTCTCTTAAAACGCATCCGAGGATCGCTCAGGGTCGTTGGGGGAGCACTTAAATCTTTCACCCCCCCTCCAAGGAAAACTCCTGACTTCCCATAAATCCCAAAGACTCCTCCCATTGAAGAAAAACGGACGAATCCGGAAAAAGGAGGGGCATTATGTTAAAGTAATGGCAGCAGATACTGGGTGGGTGGGATGTCAAAGGTCTCACATACTTGCATAACATTAAACCCCCACCCCCCATACAGTGGCCCATTATGAGCACTGTCCCTCTAAGACATTGTACTATCCTCAACGTAAAATAATGACATGCAAAATTCTTTCGGTACAATGATAGGATTCTTTCGGTACAATGATAGGAACAAAGTAGCCTGATGGAAGGCAGTTTTTGAAAAGCACGTATATTTTCCCATAATTACATAATAGGGCTTAAGGACTGGCATTATAAAACTATTTAAATTAGAAAAAAATGACACGGACTCAATGACATCAAAAACAGTTAAATGAAAAGCTTATTGCAAAGCTATTAATTTAAGGGCAATTGAATATTGTTGCACTTGTATTGAGAATTAAAACGACAAAGTCTCGAATTGCACTATAATCTTATTGCACGAGATATTGGATATATATTTAAAAAACTCAATCTTCAATCATTCATGAAAATTTAGTATACATAGAATGTATAGATAACTATACGAATTCATAATCTAAACCACACAAATTTATTAGTAAACTTAAGCTGATCAAATCAAAAGTAATCATTTTATTTTATTTCTTAAAAAAAATACTTAAAACTAAAAAATGTTACTCAAACACACATATATATTTATCGTACCGATTCTATCAAACAATTTTGTAAAGAATTCCTTTGAAGTTTAAGTGTACTAGCGCATGCTTTACGAATGTTGTCCATACTAGCAGTTAGCTGCTGAAAGTTTCGTTGATGGCTTGTTAGAGCAGTTCGCACCAGCTCTGTTAAATGCAGATCAAATAAAACATATCGACGCTTATCTTTAATAAATTTAAGTGCCGAATACAAACATTCACTACAATACGAGGAATTCAATACTAAGGTTAGTTTCAGAGCACATTTTTCAGTTTAAGGATATTTTTGTTCCGTAACTTACTTCCAAAACTCTGTAGTTCAACCACCGTTTCGACGAGAAAACTGCATGAAAATTCTAAAAATGATGTCATTTGGGGGGACGGGGGGATAAAGTAATCTGGGAAAATTTCATAGTTTCCATCTGGGAAAACTTTCAAATATTCCTTTCAGTGTGTTTCAAATATTCCTTTCAGTGTGTTTCAAATATTCCTTTCAGTGTGTTTCAAATATTCCTTTCAGCGTGTTTCAAATATTCCTTTCAGTG
>BMAW01058244.1:705855-731813 GCA_019974015.1 Nephila pilipes | reverse complement strand
GTGTTTCAAATATTCCTTTCAGCGTGTTTCAAATATTCCTTTCAGTGTTTCAAATATTCCTTCAGTGACTGTGTTGATAGCCATCCCTGGAATATACATATATATATATATTTCTCTGCTTAGTTTTTTCGATAAGGGTTTGCCTCATACATTCATTTGTAATACAATTAATTATGAACATGTTGAATGGCAAGTAGATACAAAGTGAAATTGAGCATAGTAAAATGACGGCAATCTATCGAATCAAAGTTCACTGAGAAAGCTCTAAACAAGGCCTTATTGTAAGTGTAAGCGCAAATTACAAAGAAGCGTTACGAAGTCTCTCTGTTATCTTATTAGACAAATTTATTAAAATATTCACAGTAGACATTTTCTAAAACTAAAGAATTGCTACTTAAAAAACATTAAGAAAATTAAAGTACTGTGTAAAAAAAGTGTGAAGGGGCTTTAAAATAAACTTTGAAGTACTGTAGAATTCGTTTTTCTTATGTTATTTTTATACTAAATACCTGCATTTCCTTCTGCAACTCTGAGTTGATAAATCTATCAACATATTAACCTCTATTGTGAAATATTTTTATTTCTTTTTAGCTAACCAAATATTAATGACATCTTATAAATGGAAATTGAATATATTTTGAGAAAGAAATATAACAGATATTTTCGAAAGCTAAATATTTCTGTAACTTGAGATTGATAGAATTCTTATTCATTGATTGAGTTTCCTTCTATACAGCAGCATTAAACCTTTGTTTACATTGAACGTAATTGTACTCGATTTTCAGGTCACTTAACACTGATATATTTTATACTAAAAAAGTTTAAATCTTACATATTTAAATAACCATGACAAGAAAAGAATCAAAGGAAAATTTTATCTATTAGTTTTTTAATTAATTTTTTTCAAGAACAAATAACTAATATATTAAAAATTCTCGAGGAACATTTTAGGCCATATGATGTATTTTTATTTTGTGAATAAACTACATGATAATAATCGAAAATAATTTTATTATTGAAATAATATAATTTTTAAAAAGAAGAGTGCAGTAAAAAGCTAACTGAATTTTTAAAAAATTATTGAAAAATATTTTTTTAAAAATTTATTTCCATCGAGTGAAAAACAATGGGATGCTTTAATGTAATACTGACCAATTTGTATTTTGATTCGAAAAATTAAGAATTTTTAACTTCAAGCAATTATTCATTTAACAGTTTACCTACAATGCAAATAATTATATTTAAGGCCAATCTTTACCAGAAATTACCAATCAAAATCTTTACCAATCAACGATTATCAGAAATTTGGATCTTTATTTTTGTCTTTCTTCTAAATCTCAATCATTGATTATTTAAAACAATAGAATTTTCGAAATATTTTGAGAGCTTTATTATCAATAATTGCTCTGAGTACTTTTCTACCAACACCATGATAGAATTCCTATTTCACTAAATTCAGTTCAATGAAGTTGCTAACATTTCTTTTTTTAAATTCAGTATTTTTTTCATACTTTCAGCGATTATAAAATAAAAACAGGATTTTGAAATTAGCATGAATTTTCTAGATTTTTGCTTTTTTTAGACTTACATTTAATTGGTTTCTTTAGGCTTATGGATTCTTCCAAACATCATTTGATACTCGAATCTTATACTTCCCTATACCTGGAAAGAAAAATGTATAGATTTGTTATTTACTTATATTAGTAAGTAAGTAATAAAAAAAATTGCAGAACAAAAGTTTAAGGCATTTAAAAAGGAGATAATTTACTGTTGTAAATTATCATGTTTTTCTTTCAAGAAAAATTGATTGAATTTAGAACAAATGTATTATTACTTTTATTTATTTAGTTTTTGTTTTAATATATTTCATAAGAATGTTCATAATGGATGAATTGATAGAACATTTATACATTTTAATAACTTCCAATATATAACATAACACAACAACTTGATTCAACATAATTAATTTTAATAAGCATCTCTAATTGCTAAATAAGCATTACTTATTTGCCTTGTTTTTTTAAAAGTAATTCATTTAATACGTATTCTAGAACATATCCTTTTAACAGCTGCTGAATCTTTGTAAAGAATTTTAAATAAGTGAGCAGTTTGAAGAAAATATTTATGTACATCGCTTTTGTCTACGACAATATATCTTTAAATAAAACATTTTTATAATGTATTTTTATCTGATATTTGTCATAAACAGATTCACTGACACTCTTTCGTAGAATGTGAACAATAAACTGGAAATTAGCAATCTACCTTGATATCATTTATAGCACTAAAGAGTAATAAAATCAGGTACGAACTTAATTCAAACAAACAGCAAAATAACATTTCTTATCACAACTATAATTTAGCGTCGCCATTTTCAGTTGCTAGATTAGTTACACATTGAAGCCTTCTTTAAGTTATTGATACTGTTCAAAGATTACTGTAATTTTTCGAAAATATATGAGAATAATTTCAAGATTAGGAGGGGTTGAAAAATTTTCCAATTCCCCCCCTCTACATTTTAAACAGGATTCAGATGTTCCTTTCACTGAAACGGAGAGTACTCCAGAAAGTAAATATGCATGAGTTCTCTAAAGGAGTAAATATTAGCTGTGCTGTAAATTTGAAATAAGAATCACATTTTTACTTCCCGTTAATGATAGTTTGTCAAATAGACAAACCTTTTAGTACAATTGACAAACCTAATCCAACTGTGTTATTACATCACAATTGGATTTTACCTAAGATCTTAGTGAAGACAGAAAAAGATACTGTTCATCTGTTTTTACATTTTAGAATGATATTTAATGCAAAGACAGAACAGTAATGCATTGTCTTAAGAAGAAAAACTAATTATTCAATTAACTTATAAAAAACGAAAGAAATTTTTATCATAATATTTGCATATTTTGATCTGTACAGATTAAACAATTTTCCTTGTTGCCATGCCGATTGATTACTCGATTGAAAAAATCAACTCATGATAGTCACCCTTACTCAAAGCACGGCATCCCAAATTGCACAACAAATTTTCCTCGGTTAAATATTCGAACAACTCAACTGAAATAAATCGTTTGTTTACAGTCTTAGAGAAAAGTGAGGATGCATGTTTTACAGAGAATAAGATCGAATTAGAAGCTCCCTTTTTCAAAAGAGAATGTTGCAATATATATACGTACAACCATTTATTATGAATCGTTCTGAATCTAAAAATTATTCAGTAAATGTTCACAGTTTTTCGTTTTATCATATGTATTTATCATAATGAGGGTGCCTTCAAACAAATAACAAATATCTGAGTAGTATATTATGATTATACTATTTACCATCAAAATCAGGTATAAAGAGTATCTAATTTTAAAAACAAATAGCATTATTGAGGCAAGTAGGTGTTACCAATTTGATAAACAGTGCCAACTCATTGCTAACAGCGTGTTGTTTTGATTTGACAAATATTTGTCACTAAATCAAAATTTGATTGGAGTCGCGTTGAGTTGCCACTGTTATGGAACGCTTAATTCATCATTATGCACCAGAAACCAGACAACAATCAAAACGATGGGTTGCTTCCGGTGGCTAGAAGAGGACAAGAAAAGGTATGGCGATGATTTTTTTGGGATGTGGAGGACGTCATATTCATGAATTTTTTTGAAAATGGAAAAACGATCACCGGACATGGATTCTTTTTTGAAGCATTCTTCATAAAATGAGCTGGTGGCTATGTTAGTGCATTCTGAATAATACGGCTTATTTTTCTGTCTGAAAAAAGGATTCTGAATCGGTTAGTTGGTATGAGGTATATGCGCACGTTTAAACTGCTTTATCTAAACTTCCAAGCATAATTTTCCAGAAGCATACCATCCCAATATAAAAAAGAAATTTTACCATCATATAAGAAATATAGGTATAATAAATACTCACAAATAACAAATAATGTGTTCATTCAAAATAGCGGTATATAACACTGTTTAGCAATTTAGTTCGGAGTCGAAAGACACCTTCAAGCAAGACCTGATTGTTGAGAAATTTACCAAGTAAATGTTTTAGTGCTTAAAATAAACAAAACATGCGTTTAAGAAATCAATATTTCGAGTCAATGCTCTTAAAGCGAATCTCTTCAAATGAAACTTTCCTATGGACAAGAAAATTGCAAATAAAAGTATGCAATTCTTGAGCCTTTTGCCTCATATTTTCTTTTAAATCAGATTCAGTTCAAATGTTTAAAAATTAATGCAAATGAGTAGGATATCAACTTGATGTTGTGTAAAATGTTTTGAAAATATTTGATGAGTTTGAGGGGATGTGAGGGACAGATAGAGTTTATGAAATAAGGGCCAAATTCAGCAAAACTGCACCAAATAATTATTTAAACTGCAAACTGTATTGAAAAAGAAAATGTAAAAGTTTGTTGACAAGAAGGAGGGTTGAAAGTAGTGAACCCTCTCGGATACTACTAGGATATTCTGGGAGTTTGTCACTAAAGACAGTAGGCCCAATCGGAAAGAAAAAGATCACTAGGTTACATCAAGGTCATGATTTCCTTACTTACTCAAAAAAGATAAGTCATTGAGAAGTTTATGAGTTCGGGAAAGTATAATCCAATTCAAAATATCAAAAAAATTCCTATTGATACGGAATAGGAAATTGATTATGAAGCTTAAATGCTATTCTTTAACGTTGATGAAGACAGCATTAAAATAAGAATTTTAAAGTCTCTAAAGTGATGGTTGAAAAAGAACAGGAATGAAGAAAAAATAATCAAATGGAACTTGATTAAATAATCAAATAAAATATGAAATGTGAAGTGCATTTGGAAGCCGTTTGGCATTATCTATCGTGAATGACAAGTTCTAAGTGTATAAAAATCGGACGTGTCATAGTTAATAACTTTAAAAAATACAAGGGTATGCAAACTTGTCTTTAATTGGATATACATTATCTTCTGCAACTAAAAATATGAAAACAAAATAAGTCTGAAAAAAAATTGTTGAACGAATAAATAAGAAGTTTTAAAATATTTAAATTATGTTCCATGCATAAACATTTTAAGAGAACTAAGCCACTTAAAAATACATTTTATAACATAAAGAGCGAAGCACTAAGAAAGAGTTATCCGAATGGAATGAAAATGGGTGGATATGATGTTCATGTATTGAAAGCAAAACTTGAATAGTATCTCAAGAATTGAATTTTTTACTCAGGAAACACAGCTCAAAAAAAAAAAAAAAAAAAAAATCAGTAGTTCATTGGCTCATTACTTGCCTAGATGTAAAGCTGTTATCCGGCTGGGTATTGAGCTTGTCAGTTGCAATGGGTATGGTAAGAAATCTGTTTCGAGATCACTTGCCTTATATGTTCCAACTGGCGAGTTAGATCGGGGCGATCCAAAGATGGTTGAAGACACCTACTCATTAGAACCCAATCATGATCTACTGTAAAGAGATCGGACAACCAAACTGGCAGAAAAAGCGCTGGTGAAGCACGAAGGCAAGCAGTCGAAAGAACTGCTAATGTGCTCCTGGATATTATCCTGTTGAAATGTAAGACCAGGGGTTTGTTAAAGGAAGGAAACACTTAGGGGAGTAGGGTCTCTTTGAAGTACCACCGTGTTATATAAGTGTCATTGATGACAATAAAAGGTGTCCGGCTATCAAATGAAATAGCAACCCAAACCTTTTCTGGTAGTCCAGCTGTGTGGCGGACAGTCTGGGGAGTATTCCATGACTGTCCTGGACGTCTCCAGACAAGTCTTCGTTGGTCATCAGAATTCGATTTGAAGCGCGATTCATAGCTGAAAGCAATTTTTCTTCAGTCTGGGACATTCCTAGTTGAATGCACCCGGCATACTGTAAACGTTCTTGGCGGTGAGCAAAGGCGAATGGTTGAGCAATGATTTCAGTGACCTCAACCTCCGTTTGGAGCGTCGCTTGTCAATGGTCATTGCTGTAATTGGTGTCCGGATTACACAACAGGTTGTTGAAAAAGATGTATCCGAGGCTGAGAGTCCATACGTTTTATCGTTGTTCTTGGTCAGCCGCTACCTTCTTAAAGTTCTGTACGATCATGTTCACCCATCCCTGCGAATATTGTCGAATGATAGCATTGCTTCGAGCCAAATGTCGAACGATCCTATGATTTGACCAATCTACTTCCTTTAGTCGTGCTACCTTACATCCTCTCTCAAATGGTAACATCTGCTCATTCTATTACGGATCCTTTTGCAAGGCATTGGTATAATCTATGTAGCTCTATCGATCCGCATGGAAGTTAGCATCGGAACGTTATATACACCATCCGGATGCTCCATTGTAATGCGCTGGAGCTCCAGCTAGTCAGGCATTGGCGGCGGAATGTTAATCATTTGCATATTATATCGTAACGTATGTTCACACGCGTCCTCCCATATGGATATTTCCATCTTAGAGTGTTGTTTTTTATATTATAGAGTGTATATTCCTCCAAAAAAAGTCATAAGATCCCTGCTTCATTAAAAAAAAATTATAAGAAAATTTGCCGAAAAGATCTATGACCATAGAGAAAAACCTGCAGAAAACAAATTTACTGAGAAGTGCAGAGGAAGAAAAAAAAACGTTAACTCAGCAGAACTGATTGATTTTATGAAAAGTGTTAATAAGAATCTTCTTTCCTTCTCTATAAACTTTGACAGAATATAGAACGCCGACATTTAAAAAGTCAAAAATTACAAGGAGCTACTCTTAAAACGTGAGAATTTTTCCCGCGTCACTGTAAAGACATTAAGCTTCACACCAGAGAGAGAGAGAGAGAGAGAATGGAAGCATAAAAATTTTATATACCTGTAATGGAATAAAATAATAATTTTAGAAGAAGTGTGTGTTTAATGTTAAAAAATCGACATAACGATCAGTAAATTTAATAATAATGCCGTCATCTCTCCAATAAAGTTTGATTAATAAATCGAGTTTAATTGTTGCCGTGTAAGGATATTGAATGAGAATATTAAAAGGAAATAAAAACGAGTTTTTTGTGTGAAGTATAATAATAAAATAGTTTTTTTTATCGTTTATAAGCATTCGACTTTACTGAAGTTACAACGAAATATGTGGTAGACAATGGCATAAAAAGATATAACAATGAAGCGGTCTTTAAATTATACGCCAGACACTCAAATGATTACCAATAAATATAAACCGTTTATGAAAGACACTTTCATCTGTTTGTATTTTGAGTTTAAAAAAACACTGGATTTTTTTTCTTCACATATTAGATAGTGGGAATTTAAAATAAACCTTTCTTCGTTAAAAATAGCAGAAGAGTTCTAGGAAAAGCCATTTTCAATCTCAAAAAAAATTAATAATGACAAAAAAATAGCATAGAAATCTTTAAAAATATACATTGTTTTTAATCTATTTAGTCTAGCAGTAGGCTATACCAGAACCATGAAATCATTTTCTTCATTTTCGGAAATATGGGCAAGAAAACACGTTTTTTTCCCCCTGAAAAACTGGAGTATCCAGAGGCAGAGGTCTGACTTTACTCCTATCTGTCTTGTAATTTTGAACCACTAGCATCAGGACTACACCAGAGCTGACATCCCACTCTCAACATCCGCGCTACTACAACGTGAAGACTTTCAGCCAGACGGATATAACGTACTCTCTGATTGATTGTTTATTAACGTCACTCTTAGGAGCAACATGAAGGCTATTGATGACGGATGGTGTAAATAACACGACGTAAATAAACAATTACATCATATCCTAGCACTTTTAAAACCACGAGTAATCAGTGTGCTCATGATGACGAAACAAAATCAGTGAGTGTTCGAGAACTTTATTGGTACAAGAGTCAGATATGGTTATGCTACGCCAAATAAGGTGCAAATGTGATCTAGACACTTGAAGAAAGGGAGAATAAAATTACAAACTGATTGATATCAAGAAGGATTAAATATAGAGAAGGATCGCTAGGGTATCCCAAGGCGGCGTCACCCGTGTTTACCCAAAACAGTAAACCCCATGGGAAAGGAAAAGATCACTAGGGAGCATCTATAAGAAATCCTCATACTTACTTGAAGAAGGTGAGCCTCAGAGGGCCCGAAATTAAATCAAAAAAGTGTGTTTCTCATGTGTTAAGTTCATTTGAGCTAACTGTCTCAACAACGGTGCATTAAACACTTCTGTTGCAAATAATATGTTGAAGACTACAATGAGAAATAATTCATCGATAAATGTCCTTTTTTTTAAATAAAGGTATTTTATTTTATGCAATTCGAAACTTTATAATGAAAATGTTATATGAACTTTAAATTGATTAAAGTAAATTATTTTAACTTTTTATGATGATAATTTTATTAAAAAGAAAACATTTTTGTCGAATTTTTACTATGGTGAAAATGACTGCTAATGGTCATTCTAGGTAGCTTGAAATATCGGTCGCTCTAATGTTAATACCGTTATAAATAAAAATAATACAATTATGTAAATATGAACATAATTACAAGGGTAAACTCACATTGGTTTATCAACCAATTTATTAACTTTTTTTTTCATTTCTTGAGTAAGAAATAGGAATATTACTCCATTTACACTTCAGTCTTTTAAATTGATGAAAAAAAGTGTTTAAAAATACCATATTATTTCATTTGATAAAAATGTATAATGACGCGAAAATCACAAAAATATGAAGAAGTGGTAATTAACTCCCAGAAAGGAATCAATAAAAGTGAGGAATCTGTGGAAAAAAAAGTGCATAGTGTAATCTGTAATGATATTAACGTAGCCTTGGTTACGTTAAATAAAGCGGTTTTATTTGCTCTGTCCACAATCGAACATCCTCTACAATATAATATCTGTTTATTGTTCCTCAAACGCTTTCCAGTGTTTGAATCGACATAATTTAAAAGGTTGATAAGAACAAACAGTTGGACTGGATGAGGATGGTTTCTTGATCAGATCGAGGTCGAATTCTGCCGAATGTGTACTCAGGCAAAAGGCTTCTGCCCAAAGTTTACAGAATTTTTCACTGGACAAACATCGCCAGAGGCTTTCTCATAGGAATAACTGTTATTGGAGGAGGGCTGACCGGCTGTGCACACTCATTTTCTGGCGTCATGTCATAAGGGATGCGTAAAAAAAAAACTTGTTTTACGGTCTCTTCGGACGTCTGTTAAGTGTCTACAAACATTCGAAATGGAAAATGTCTGCTTTTTATAAGAAGTCTCCCTGATTGTGCAAGTGACTCGTCTAATTATATTTTGATTGGTCAACACGAACGGAGCTACACGTAATGTTTGCCGCGTGATAACGATATTATTTCGAACGGATTCCGCTGGATAAACTAGTTTTTGTTTTCTTCTTACCAAATAGACATGCACTGAAGGGACGGCAGATGCCTCGTGCAATAAAGTACACTGAAATTGAAAAGCAAAAGAGTAGAGACAATTTTCTATTATCTGCAATGCTTCTTTGAAAATTTCGTTCAGCAAGCACGCTTTTCACTATTTGACATTGATACAAGAAATAATTACCTCTTCGGATTGATTGATTGGTCTTTCATTAACGGCGCGCTCAAAAGCAACACAGGGACTTTAGGTGATATATATCGAAATTTTGAACCTCGGCCTATTGACGAGGCTGACACTTGGTTGATACCTTCTCTACAAACTTCCACATCATCTGGACGTGGCAACATTGAGCCTTGACAGATTTCGCTCCCGCTGTACGACAAGTCTTTAGTGGCATCAGTACTCGAGCCGCAATTCGAAGGAAGCAATGTCAGCCATATTCCCTTGTCCATTCGGCAACCGCAGTCACACCACTTCTGATGTTGCTCTGTAGACGACACGGGGATCTCGAAATCAACCATTTACTGTCAGACGTAATTTTGAACAACCGTCTAGTGACAGTGTCGAATATCTAGCTGGCATCCCACTTTCCAAATCCACTACAATGTCAAGCCCCGAAAAATATAACATGCATTAGCCCCATTATACGACGGTCATTAGAAGTTCGAAACCAGAACCCACTGATCTTCGGTTTCTAATCCATTATTCTATTGATTAGGTTACCGTGGCCACCACGATACTTATTCAAAAAAGTGGTTTTCCAACCAAATGAAATATGAGGTCTTTTCAACATATAGGCCAACAAGGATAACGCCATCTAAATTAAATAAATTTAATTTTTTATCTTAAGCATTTTATGTAAATTTGAAATAATATGATACGAAACCTATAAACACACACACAAATATAAAGTTCATTTTTGTAACTAAAGTCCTGGCCCTTCTTACCTCTATTTAAGAATACGAAGAATTCTTGATCAACAAGAGCTTCGAATTCAATAATTTATTGGAACTAGCCGAAGAGAATAAAGATACTAGTGCTTACGCCTAACCTAATTTACAATTTAAACACACGTAAATAAATAATATATAGGCCTATTATATTATTACCAAAAAAATATAATAGGCTATATAATATTGAAATATAATATTTTGAATAATATTAAAAAATATAATATTTTGATGGTACTATAAAAGGAGCCTAACTAGGATAGTAATAGTAAATGATGTTTTATTCACAAATACCCAAGCAATGCGAAGCCCGGGTAGCAGAACTTGAGCAGATTAGCGACACAACAAGAAAAGCAATACTTGTATAGATTAGCAACACAACAGCATTTTAATAGATTAACAGTAAAAACAGGTAGCAAATCACTATCAATAATAGCAATAGCACTTTGAATAACGCCCAACTCAATAACGTGCAGTGCAGACAAAACTCAAAAAAGATACCTTGTTCTTCAAAAGCAAACTCGCTCAGATTTTGCATCTTGGAGTATTTACAGCAGTCTTGGCCAGATATGACATCACAGGGAATGTTCAGAAAAGTTCAATGACACCTAACAGAAATTTCGAGAAAATTCCATCAATTTCGAAAGCCTTCATTTATCGCCAAAGTCGCAAATTTATCGCTAAAATGGATGCCAAGTCACTAAGGTCAAGATTCATTGCTGAAGCCTTTTTAGATATCCGACGTAAGCTTTGTAAGTGTCTCTTTTCCTACATATGTGTAACATTTCGGGGAAGTGTCATTGTAGGTTCGGAACAATATACTTATTCTACATACTTATAAATATTGTGTGTATCCCACATAATAAAAAAAGTATTACCAAAACATAAATACACCATTTGTTTTTATTCTCTGTTTATAGGGGTTCATAATATACTTTTTTATAATAAAATTAATACGAAACATGGCGAACAAAAAATACGTAGTAAAGTTTTGCAAAACAAAATTATCACGTAAATCGAGAGAGCGCTAAGCGAGTTTTATATCAAGAAGCAACATACCAACAATTTAATCTTCAGTTTATATTAGTTTTGGTCTGAATAAAAACTAATGCAGCTCTGTTATATTCAAGTCTATATTTCTCAACTAATTAAAATACTACTTAAATAATAAAATACTAATAAATAATTTTACATCATACTAATAAATACTACTTTCAACTGATCAAAATGCTTCTATTCAAATAACTTGTTTGAAAAAAAAATTTTTGGCAAAAAAAAAAAAAAAAAAAGCCGCGGAAAATCCAAAAAAGGCGGAACGGGCGGGGGGGGGGGCAATCACCAAAATAAATACGAAAAATATCACCAAAAATAAAGATAAAAAAAATAAATTTACGAAAATATGCTTAAGAATCCTTTCATACATTAAGGCAGCCTCTTTAAAAATTTGAAGTGATACGACCAACAATGTGGATTTGTATAACGAACAGTCAAACAGACTTTCAAATTTATATAAAAGATATCTATCCATGCATAAGTTAAAAAGCAAACAGTTATTTACATCAGGAAATAATAAGCATAATAAAAATATGATGGTTTCATCATGCAGAAAAAAAAACCCATGATATACATAAACATAATAGTTAACTGATTGATTGGATTTATGGGACGTATAGAAACAAAGGCTATTTTCCTCAACACAATAGTTAATATCCTAAATAGTATCCATGTTTATAATATGGAGAAAAAAATTCAAGTAAAATTTTGTACCCCAAGGCTGTCTTCATCAAAGAACGTGTTATGAAATCAAAGCACATTTTTAAACAGAAAAACTTCCCAATTTTCTTTTAATTCACTGTTTAAGGAACATATTTTTAAAGGAACACAGTACCCTATAAATCCCCAAAACATCAGTAAACGTTTCATTAACTACTTCATTTTAACTGTATGACTTTTCTAAATATATGTACAAAATTTCACAGCTCCGGCTACATTGTTTAGCGAGTAATTTAAACTTTTTTCAACAGTGTGCCAAATCATTTCCTTTTGACTTTTAGAACTTAAAACTGTTTTTTTTTCTCTTGTACTAAAAATGCTAAGGCTTGTTTTTGTAATCAATATAACATTTTGAAATCTTTTAAGGATGTTTTGCATAACATGTTTAGCAATTCTGTGAATGGAATAAGGATTTCGATAAATAGTTTTTTTTTCAAGTTTACAAATTGGATTCAACGGTTTTTTATTGGTTTTTGTAGTGTCTGACAAAAAAAATTAATTTTTAAACTATAAATAATACTAGTACAACTAAAGCCATGCGCAGGTTTATGAAAAACATATCCAAGAAATTGAGCAAAAAAGAATTGTTTAAAAATAACAAAATTTGTTGAAGTGGTAGGAATTCAAAATATTGAATTATTTTAATAATTACTTCTATAAATCAATTTTTTCCCTTCTCAAATGTAACACATCGATCAATAACTCCCGAGTCTAACATTGAAAACAACATTTTTTTTGCAAATTTTTTTTTTTTATTCATCAACATAACACCTTTTGTTAATCACCTTTTAGGGTGATACAATCGTTCCAACGCTTTTCCAAATCCCCCCCCCCTTTTTTTTTTCTTTCTTTTTTTTTTCGCAAGAAATCTTTTTTGTTGCGAGTAAATAGCGATAAACAGCTTTCTGAATCATCGACTCGTTGCTGTTTTTGTTCCATCGAAAGCAATCGCGGCACCCACTTGGAAAAAACCTTTTTCCTGGTCCGATCGACTTAAAATCTTGACACGTTTCAAGCAAAGGTTAGTACTCTAGAAAGACCTGGTTACTGATTTACTACGAGCGCCATCTCTGGGTCAGTCTCGGGAGTTATTGATCGATGTGTTATACTTTGAGTGTGTTCATATATTGGAAATAAAAACTTTTTTTTATAAACAATTAAAAAAAATTACTTGTTGGCTACTGTGTCTCCTTAAATTTAGAAGCACTTCCCAAAGTATGCCATTTTCTTTTATAACACATAGTGCAAACGGATTAATTCATTATTTTTTACATTTAGCAATAATGTCCGTTGAAACTAATGACAGAGTTGCGTTTCCCTGTTGATAGTACTCTAAATTTTTATCAATTTTATTAATACTTGTATTTTTTATGTTTAGTCCAGAAGCGGATTATCATATTATATTTCTGTTTTCGAATAAGTTAAATATCTCTTACGAAATTCAGATTCGGATGGAATTGCGCATTATGAATTTACTAATCGGCAACATTCACTATTTCTGTTCCAACCTGGCTGACGAATGTAATATATATATATCGCACGGATATACGCGTTCAATCAATTCCAACATTTTATTTTTGATTGTAGTTTTATTAAAAATTATCTTATTAAAAATTTCATAGCCCACAACTTCCCACTTATTAACCACAGTATCGAAAATGTATTGCAAGGTATCTGAATAAACAGTTCATTGTTCTTTTATACAATATATCAAGGCACTCTAAAATTCATTGTGACCACAACAACGAGTGGTTATGGTCACGGTGAGCGTTGTTTTTGTCGAGTCGTGAGTTCGGGCCCTGATGTCACAACGAGGCTGATGCATGTCGAGGCTCATGCCCTCCCACTGGTCTTGAAGTTTGGAGATCGGGATGTCAATTCAGGTGTCGCCCTCGTCATTTGACCAAGGTTCAAAGTGGCGAGTTCAGCTGCCAATAGCTATCTTGGTGCTTCTAAATGTGACGTTATTAAGCAATCAATGAATCAAAAAAATTATTACGATCTTTATTCCCAACGAATGAGTGTAAAAAAGTGTATTATAATTATGTACATAAAATTTAATTAATTACCAAAAAAACAATAACAACAACAAAAAACAGTATAAAACCATCAGTAACAATTTGAAACAAAAATTTGTAATATGCCAGTATTGCGATCCCTAGTTCCTACATATTAATTAAAATGAGAGAACCAACCAACCAAACAAACAAATAAAATCTGATCATTATATATAAATACTCTCTTTTTATCCAAATAAAAAATGCAATTAGTTGTGGTTACTGTCATGGAACAGGACTTACCATATAGCTCTCAATGTCGTGTACGTGAAATGAATTGTCATAACGACTCTCAGATTCGAGGAAGTAGTTCAATAAAATTTTAATACCTCCTCCCCCTCCTGACAAAAGAGGCACTTATTCATGTAGAGAGGTAATTGTTCTAAGAATCAAGTCTTAAATTTGAAATTGGGATTTTATGTACTAAAAACAGGCTGTAGTCTTAGTACGAGATATAGTCTTTTTTCTCTTAAACCAGTGCAAAACAATGCTAAGACACATTTACCCATTCCTTACGTCGATGTAATATTGTTGGTTTTAAACCTAAAACGCACTTTAAAGCCTTTGTTTCGGATTTTGTTATTTAAAGAATTTTTTCAAAAACTGATCAATTTTGTTGTGTATTTTAAATAACTTTGCAATATATATATTGCAATATATATATTTGTTGAGTATTTTAAATAACTTTGCAATATATATATATATATATATATATAACGCGCAAAATACTACTTAATTTAAAAAAATTATTTTCTTCTTCGATAATAAACACATTCTTTTATCCGAGATGAAGCAAAATATCATTGCCTTTTCTAGAAAAACCTACCACATATCCACTAAGCTTGAATCTAATGAAGATTTTTGTTCGGTAATGAAGTTTTTAGATGGACTATTTTTTTAGTGACTTATCAGAGTACAGTTTTGGGACAAAGTCTTAAGGGGGAGGAATTCCAATATCAATTTACTAAGATGCACGTAAAGTCCTTCAAAAAAGTTCCGACCCCCCCCCTACCTTCCAGGAGCTTCCTTCAAGCAAGCATGAGCATCACGACTCCGTGATACCGTCCCATTTGAGATTTCCCTTGAATGAACACATGTGACTAAACTCCTAAATACCCTAGCGATACTTCTCTATTTTCGACCTTCCTTGTCAATTAATTTTTATCTTTTCCCCTTTTTAAATGTCTAGATTGCAATAACACCTTGTTTGGTGCAACATAGTCATATCTTGTTCTTGCACCATTAAACTTCACTATCACTCTAAGAAAATCCATTTTCAACAACTCAATTTATGTGTCATCTTTAAACAAGATGATGGGTGGACACCAATTACTTTCATACACCCTTAAGAAAAAGGCTGTAGCAAAATGATGAGCAATCTAAAGTAATCAGCTTTTTGAGAAAAAAAGACGTGTTTTTTTAAGACTATAAAAAGAAAGTTGGTAGTATTTTTTGTGTAACTCATTGAGAGTTTTGAATTAATTGTCCCAGTTTTTAAGAGCTACTATTACAAAATTAGAAGTAAAGAAGTTTGAGAATCGCTTTTTGGATAAATAAAATTAAATATAACATTTTGAAGAGTTTATAAAAATATGTATATTCAATGTGACACTAGTAGGAACACGAACAGAATCTTGTCGTTACTAGGTCAACTCACACTTTTTTCAATGTTTTCAATTCATCAATGTTCGCCAGTAAGTGGCGGAAAAAACACTTTATCTTTCCACAAGCCCCAAAGAGGGGGAAGGAGGGGGGAATCACAGGGTATTAAATCAAACACCTCGTAATTAACGCAGCAGGGGATTTAATTTTGAGGTCCACTGATTAAGAGCAAAGTAGTCATCTGCTTTGCGACCAATTCACCGTATATGTGTTGATGGGTTAAGATAAGATTTGTATTTCCAATAAGACCGGATAAGTTCTGTATTTCCAATAAGACCGGATAAGATCTGTATTTCCAATCAGTACAGAAATCAGATTTCAACAGTGTAATTCTTCTAGAGCCTAGTACAATGTTTAAAGTCGTAATTAAAATTAAATTGAAATTTATAGTACATTGCTTAATTCAAAGAGAAAGAGCTCTTAAGGATTTATTTACTTGATTGTCTGAAAGTAGAAACTTGACTTGAGGTGGGAAAAGAGAGAGAGCAAAAATTCGAGAGATTTCACTAGCTGAAGAGTTTTCAAACTGTCTTAGTGAGATTTAGAAAAAGATTATTGATTTGAAAGGGGGGGGGGGAATTGCATCAAATAGGGTTCACAAATGGTCATCCTCTTAGGAACTGACTGCAGTCGACAGTGCATCAAATTCAATAATCTTCCTAGAACAAGCGCTTTACGCTCTATACGCTCTTCACCACAGTTAAATTAAAAATTTAAGAAGTATTATTATCTAAGTTATTTTGACCAGCTCTGAGAATTTAAAAAAATAATATTTAAGAGGTGGATTGGACAATTTCGTGCACAGAAAAATGTTTTCACAGTTTGTCTATTTTATCTTCAGTAATTTTCATCTTTTTGTAAACAGCCAAAGATTGGAAAACTCTTAGAACAGGTTATGATTATAAAAGTTCAGTGATTGCCTAAAAATTCTAAAATTATCTTGAACCATTATTAAATTTAGAATTATAATATTTAAAAGAATTAAGGAGAGCAGATGAAGGAGTTTTCTGCATATGTTCTGATCCCCGCGGGCTTTTGTTCAGTATTGCATGCCTGTATATATGAGAGATTTTCGGAAGTTAATTTGAAATCAACAGGTTTATTTTTATTGTTGGTTTTAATCGTTGCTTCTCCTTTTCTGGGTTTTAGGAAACTTGAGCATCCTTTCCAGCTTGCAATATATCCTTAGTATTACAATTTATGTAAAAAGTTATGCACAATTTAATCCATCTTTTCCTTATTTGTTGAAATTCCTGTTTTATGTCGTTGACCACATTTCAGACATCTTATTCCCTTTTTACTATTTATGGATGAAGGATTTAAGAACTTCAATCATAGCCTTGAGTAGTGTTTTTTTCTTTTTAAAGTGATATTTTTTTTATTATTCAGCAGGAGGTCTTTGATGATATTATATACAACCTCAAAATTTTCACTTCGACGGATTTCTGCTAAAAATTGTAGTAGAAATCATTAGGTCTTGAATTGACGGAATTGGGAGATATTTTGAATAACAAATCCGTTATTTTCTAAATATGTATGGATATCATCTATGACGGTCGTGGCTACGAAACCCTTCAAAATTACTTTCAGCGGTTATTATGAGTGTGGTTCTATGATGTAAAACTCAGCTCTTTTTTGCTTTAAAATGGCAGTTATTGCTCTGTAATGGTCATCTGTATCAAAGAGCAATTAAGGAAAAATACAGCTACCCAATAATCCTCTAACTGAGTATTGGCTGCAATCCTATTTATTTACTAGAAAAGTACTTTGTTGTTTTGCGTTAAGGGCATCATTATATATATACAGGTGGAATCCTAGTGGTGAAGAATCTTCCGTTTGATCCAGATTTGGTTTAGAGCCAAAAAATTATTGGAAGTGCTTAAATTGAACAGTTTATTTATTCTCGACTACTTAGCTGTTTTAGAGAGGGATTGAAATCCATAGTTATAAATATTTTTATTTTTAAGTTACTCGCAGCATCTTCGGGTCTTTCATTGACTTCAAGTTTAGGCGTTTTATCAGAATTATGGAATTTGCACTGAATTGCTAGGAGTGGGGGGAAAATGAAAATCTCACTTTTGATAATTTTTCTTTCCTCTTCCCATTCAGCCATCTCAGCTCTGGGTGCGCAAGGCTACTGAGATTTCTGGATTGGGATCTTTTATTTCAGGCTTAGTCAAGGCTAGACATTGCTTAATTCTCGACTGACAGTAACAGGCTAGTCTCATCAGAATTCGTTGTTTGTATCGTTCTGCAGAAAGGGGGTCAATTCGCTTACAATTATGCGATAGCAATCATCATAGACTTGAGTCCTGTCTGATGTCTCGGATGACGTTGTGGTGGGTTCCAATGAACCCCATTCATGGCGTGTACGAGCAGTTTGCTTGGTTCGTGCCATCATAGCGAAATTTGATCTTACCGCTAGATTTGGTTTAAATTTCTGGAAGAGGTCGCATTAAATTTATAATTTTATAAATTTTAAAGTCTCGTTTTTAATTAAATTGCTCAAAAAGGCTATAATGTCTTTAGTTTTATAATTGTAGCTGTTCCAAGTTAGGATATTCTTTTGTGAACAGTAAAATTTTTTTTATGCCGTATATAATTGAAAATCATCGCCTTTTATCGTTCTTCTGTTTCAAATTTGTCTGATTTGATGAGGAAACTTCTCCACAGTAACTTGTTTGCCTTTTAAAAAAATGAATTTTTACACCAAATTTAGAATTTCAATCTCCCATTTGCTTCATCAAGGATCGCATTTTATTTGTTTTGGTATTCAAGTGTTTTTTTAATTTAAAAAAATTGGAATATGATGAACAGATGTCTGACGTAAAATAGCCTGATTTGGCTCTTGCACCATAAAAATCAACACTCACTCATTCAAATAAAATTAAAAAGTTTGTATGCTATAGTGTTAGTGTAAGCAAAAGTTATTTAAGTTACATTACAAGTTTTAAAACTTTTTCTTCAGTATTACAAACTCAAAATAATTAAATTAATAGTAAAAATAGTTAAGATATAATTTTTGATTAATGATAAAAAAAAAACTGTTTTTATTCGGCTATATGTTGTATGGCTTCCTTTCTATTACAGAAAATCAGAACCGAGTTATGCTAAACCCTGAACACATTACGAGATTTAAATTCTATAAAAATTTAACGACATAATGAAGAGGGATCCACATCCAATAATTTTAATGTTTATAGTGTGTAAAACATCCATCATGTCAACACTGAATGGCATGAAGGAATATACTACTGGTAACGTATTTTTTACTCTTATTTTTTTTTTTATTTTACAAATATTTCAGACAATAAAAATTCTCTGTGTTCATGTTGGCAGCGTTTTATTATCACAGTGTAAAATATTACGGCATTGTTACCAGCAAGGCCGCGTGTGTTATCTCAGCGCTGAGGAAGCTTCAAGTGAAGCGTGATGCTGCGATCGGCAGGATGAAGCGGGAAGCGTTTCTTTCGCACTTCGCTCACCCATTGTCGCCGCTTGACATTTTCAAGGATGCCAACACAGACACAAAATTCTTGATATTTATTTTTCCTCTTAGAGAAAATGCTGCTCGAGAACAATATTTTATAAAGGAAGAATAAGATCGCTCTCCGACGCGGAAAAAAAGGAAGTTGAATGATGTTGCGCATCTGAACGGTTTGTCAATCAAGTTAAATTTTACAGTTTGAGACGGGTCCTTTTTTATTTACCATGCAACGCATCAGTTCTTACATTTTAAAGCACAACACGTTTGGAGTATGACGAATAAGCAAATAATGACGTAATGATTTAACAAGTAATGTACATCAGAAGTTCTCACCTGATGGCACCCCAAGGGTCACATGAAAGGCCATTAGGAGGTACGCGAAAAGAAATCGTCCATAGCGGCCACAAAACTTAAAAAGAACAATATAATTTGAAAATATTAAAAATATTTTTAAAAACCTCTTCCAAAAGGGGAAGAGGTTTTTGTTAAGAATGTCAGATGTAATTGTCAATTCCTGAAAAGGAGAAACTGCTGAAGCTTGTATCGGATAACATACCGAAGAAATGTTTCAATGGCAGAAAGGTGAATGTGGAAAGTTTGGTGTCTTGTCACAGTGACGAATACAGTGGGCTTTCTAAAAACGCCATAATGTATTTATTGCCTTTTGCTATCGTGGAGCTTGTTGAACGGGCAGAGTCCCCCCCCCCTCCGGCACTTACATAAAAAATAAATATTGAAACAAATTAAACGTAACTCCGGATTTAAGATCGCATTTATCCTCTGTTGAGTTTAATTTTTCAATATTTTTTGATTCAATGCAGCCCAAAATATTGCATTAATTTTTCTTCCCCCCCCCTCCCGATCTTTGTGTTATCTTTTTGCTTACTTCAAAAAAAAAAAAAAAAATCATTTTTTTTTATTCAGAATATTCATTTTTTTAAAAAGTTTTCGGTATCTGCAATGGGTGAAACAAGTTGTGTGGGAACAGAGGGGGTGGGGGTGCCTGGAGGATTCTTGGTTAAAGTACCCGGACTGAAAAAAGGTTGAGAACATCTGATCTGTACTCATATATCTTCCACCCTACCTACTCTTTCATGGAAGATCGTGCTCTCAAAATGCGATTTTAAACGAAATTGCAGATTTCTTTGTGTAAAACCCTATTCAGTAAATCCTTATTAAGTCAGATTGTAACGAACAATTATTTCTAACCGACTCTTGTGCCATAGTTCAATTATAATCTCTAAAAGTCAATAACTACTCCAAAGACACGTAAGTCTAATCCAATTCAACTATTTATTTATCAATTATTATAATATAATGGGTAATGACTCTCTTTGGACTCTATGATTAGCCCACCAATTTAAATATCACTGAAATAATATGCTCATACCAAACTCTTCCAGTTGAGGTTGCTTTTCTCCGACAAAGCCTTTGCGACAGCAATAACCGGTATCTAGCTCTAGATATTATGGGCCACTTGTTGGAACAAAACTCAGTTATAACCACTCTCTCTCTCCTTTAAATTTCACTTTACTTATGTATCACCATATCTGAATTACTTCACTTTATTTCCACCTACATCTAATTAACATAAACACTTTCATTTAAAAAAATTGTTATTTAATGCAATCAATCTCCATTAAAGTCCCCAAGGTTAGTGAAAAGAAAATCGCGAATAGTCCAACTTCACAGGATTAATTAGGACTAAAGCTAGACCGGGATAGCGAATATCTGGGATAACAGAGAATGGGGAAGAAATGAAAGGAATTGAAACTTAATTACACAAAAATTGTCTTCTTTATATTGAAAAAATTTAGTACGAATCGTGTTTACAGAAGATTAAGATGTCTACTTTGTTAACAATATAAGTGTAATATTTTCCAATTAGACAACGCAGCACCATGAAGAAAAGATGTATCTCGGGTTTTGTTGACTATTGCACAGAGTATTTGTTTGGTTTTGGTTTTATTAATGTCGAGCTAGAAGGAACACAAGTCTATTGGCGGCGGACCGCGTAATTTTTAACCTCGATCAAGTGACGAGGACGACACCTAGAAGAAGAACATTTGTAAAACCCTACCCTACTTCCCCCCCTTTCCTTAATTCGTAGCCGTTAGAAGCTTTCAGTAAAATAAATAAATTTTCTAAATACGTGTTGAAACAAGTAAATGTTATTATGGAAATTGGCATGTCGCTTCTCAAACTTAAAAGAAAAAATTATTTGTGTACATCGATCCGGATTACCAAATGATTCAAGATACTGAGAATACGATACTGAGATTCAAGTCAAAGGGTCCGATTTTGAGGGGCACATTCAACAACAAAAAGTATGCATATTAATGAGTTACATATTTTGTTGATGTTGCAAATCAATTAGCAGTTTCTTTATATACATGCGTTTTTTTTGGCAAGTTTGACTTCATATCAGTCGCTCACTGACAACTCTCGTATCATGTAACAATAAGAAACTCATTAAGGTAGCTGAGACATGTTTGACATAGAAAATCAGCTTGTATTAAGCTAAGTTTAAATTAACATCCCTTTTTTCATTTAAAAGTGATAGAAGTCATATTTTAACATTAAGACATTTGTGCACTACATGTATATGCAAAGAAAATCACATTTATATACATGTATGAGCAATTAATATAATCAATAACTGTATTTACATTTATAAGTCGTGTCATTACTTTTAAGTACATTTTGCTTATCAACCACTACATTTGTAACTTTAAAAGTTTGCAGAGTATTTGTAAGCATAAAATTTCATATTGAACATAATTATAATTTCAAAATTTAAATACAATAATATTAAATTTTAATAATTTTTACTTCGCTTAAACTGTATGCAAAAAAATGCATTATGAGAGTTTAATAAGAAAAAAAAAACATTTTTTCCGCTTTAGAAAAATCTCATATTGTAATGTGTAAAATATCAGCACAGTGGGGAAAATATATTTTGAGGAAGGCGCATCAGAATCCTAAGTAAACACATTTTGAGAAAATCACAAATAAATATATTTTTCTGAGCGATAGGACACGTTTGTTAACAATTTTAAAATTAAAAGTTTTAGAGCTCTTTTTATCCAATTCTTATAAAGAACATATGTTAGAAATCAACGAAGCACTCTCTAGTTTTTGATTGAAAAAAAAAATCTATAAAGGAAGCATTTTAAGATCTCGGTTACCCAGCGAATTACTTTAATTTTAATACCGAATACAATCCAATTTTTTTTACGGTGGAATGGTCTGATTTGATGTTAATGCTTGCATTGTTGGGGTGCGTTCTAATGTTTGTATTTTTAATGGTTATTAGTATTCCAAAGGGCTGGAAAGTGTAAAACGGTGTTGAAAAGATAAAAATCTAAAGATATGTGGTGTATTTGGTAACTATAATGTACGTAATTTTTAAGAAGAATTTAAAATTGTACAATAATTGCGTGTTGCAGTCTATTAAAATTTAATTTCATTCTGAGTGTTGTCATCTACAAAAAAGTTTCGTAAAATATATGCATGAAAATCCAAAAGTTTAATAACCATCGTCACTTTCACAGACTAGTAATTTAGTATAAATGCTATGCATACAAAATTTAGTAAATTACAGAAATATTAGTAAAAGTTAAAATTAATTATTAGTTAACTTAAAGTAGTTCTTCCCTTCAGGTGGGCCCATCGCAGTTTCTGTAGCATTTAGGGTTGGGGCTCTAATAACTAACTGGAATCCAAGTCGAGTGGCTAGCTCCAGATAATTTCCTAAGAGAACTCATGAATCGACCCCGGAGGAATAAGGAACTGATAATTATTATGAACCAGAAACTATGAATTTTTTTTAAAATTTGTTAATAAAATCGCAAGAATATACATCTTTCGGATGCTAAAGATATACTTTCTATTTACAGAGAACAATTTTCAGTGTAAAAAACAGGTTACTCTTTTCTGAATTAAAAAAGGCAATTATCCGTTGTTAATTACATTCAATTGATTAGACAAAAATAGTTTTAAGTTCCAAAAAATTCCCTGTCGTATTTGAAATAAGCTATTAAAATTCGCTACTTTGAAAACTGTTCAAAAGCGAAATTACTTAAGCAAAGTGCCATGTTAGTCGGGAATTAGGTGTACATTATTGCTTATACTTATTAGATTAAATATATTGTTTTCAGAATAACAAAACAAAATGCAATATTGAATAAATTATTTTCTTCCTATATCTATTAGATAAGTGTAAAGAAAATTGTTAAATTAATTTTTACAAAAATATGTCATGCACATTTTACTCAAAAAGTATTTTTACATAGCATTCAATATATATTACATTAAACTTAACATAATATTTTGAATAAATCAATAACTTCAAAATATTATCCTCTCCTTAATGAAAATGGCATTCAACAACAATAACAAATTTAATCAAGTATCAGCTTGAATTAGCTTCTATTTCTGATTCAAGTGTAATTAAAATTGTCCTTATCTCTCTTGAGGATACATGATTGAATTAAATGAAGAATTAAAAATATAAAGTTTTAAATGCAAGAAGAAAAAAGAATCTTAAGTATTACTTGGAAAATCTAATTATTCTAAAAGTAATTATTTATGTTACAAACGCCGCTAATTTTTCAGAAAAACAGTAAGATAATTTTTTTAAAAACTGACTGTAAAAAATGCATATTTTCATCTTGCTTATTATTTTAATGACAAATGCATGCATTGTTGATGGGAGGGGAGGGGGGGAGAAAGGCAGGTAAAAAAGGATGAGTGTAGAAAAAGTAACATCGTGTTAACCAGCAGCTTGAATGCATATTTAGTTAATGAATTTGAAACACAATTGATTCGATATTTCAAATGATTCGGAGAAAAATGTCGCATGACTTTCTATGTTAAATAGATTAAAAATGCGAGATAATATTTTAGTACATATCTAATATAAATTGAATGGGTTGAGCCGTTAGAAAGACAGTAAATATGAAAAAAATGTCTACAAAACTCCAAGTAATTTACAAGACTTAATGCCTAATTCACAAACACACACACGCAAATAAAACATTGCAATACATACGCAAATGCTCAAATAATTTTGCAATATTGTATTCTAGTACAGATATATTTTCGATTATGGAATTCTTAAGTAATACCGAATTACAGAATAGTACTGGATCCAATCACAATTTAGATTAAACATAAATATGTATTATTTCAAGCTTATCGAAACTCTGTGTTAGAATATCATTCAAACTAATTACAATGTGGGTGTCAGAATTCGCGTGATTACAATTATAATAGAAAATTATCATTTTCTCTCCTTTTCTTTAGATAAAATTGTCATTTTAAACGTATGAAATTGCTTCAAATGGTTTGGTGGAAATCATGCCTAATTTTTATCATTGATATTACGATGATTCATAGGTATTAACTGATTTATTAGAAATTCTTTACAAATCGGTGCGAACAGGTATTTTAATTTTTTTTTATATTTTCGGTATGTAGTTAAATTAATAGGCTTGATACATCAAGAATTAAAGTAAAACTTCATAACATCAAAGAAATAAAAATGGTATGAAAACAAATATATATTTGAATTATTCTTATAAATAACAAATCACTTTTTGCGACAAGATATATTTAGTGACTATACAAGTCAATACAAGAATAAATTTTACCAAAATGAGAATAAAAAAAAATGGGTTAATACTTTTTTTCAATGTTATTTTTCTGAACTTTGACTAAAACAAGTTCAACCAGAAACAAACTGATAAATTTTTACTTGTTCCTATTTGTGTTTCAATTATTCATATTTTGTAATGACTTGATTCTGATGCATATATATGCGTAACTAGTATTTAATCCGTATATATATAAATTAATGCTTAGCATATAATAATATTAAAGCATTATTTTGCCTATGACATTTTAAATGAAAATTTTAAAATGAAGGGAGAGAATCTATAAAATTCATTTTTTTAAATGTTACCATTTTTAATACATTTTTTGACTATTTTATAATTTTAATTAGAGAGTATATAAATTGGTCAGACGGATGCTAGTTACACATTTTATAATAATAATACTCTTTTACATAAAATATAAGGTATAATTACTAAGAACATTAATTTTAAATTAAATTTAAAATGTACTAAATTTACTAATTTGCTATTCCGTGGATGATATTGCTTCAAAAAGAACTATTCAAATTCCTTTAAAGCCATGCAAATTTTATACAATTTGAATGTAAATCAATACGACTATAAAAAAGATACATTTCGAAATCAGTAAAAGAAATTCGGAAGTTAATTATAGCCAGATTAAGTTTTGACTGCAACAGCTACAAGCTCAGTATAAAATAAAATTATTTTTTTAGAAATTGATAAATATTAAATATGTTTCAGCAAAAAATTGACTTTATTGAAATACTAAAAATTTTGATTCTAAGAACAATATTCCAACCCAATTTTAGATTTTCGTATATTCATACGATTTTGATTAGATTTCATTTCGAAAGGATTATTTTACAAAGAATGTTACAAAATATTTTCCCTGTGAATTCCTAATTCTCTAATCTAATAAAAATAGGTTTATAATTTTCATTTTTCACTTGTTATTATTTTTCAGATATTCTGGGATTGTCTAAAACTTGAATGAATAAGGAAGAGATGTCAAAGATTATAATTGAAAAGTGAGGAAAGAGGTATTCTTTGAAAAGTGAGGAAAGAGGT
>BMAW01058244.1:681199-705845 GCA_019974015.1 Nephila pilipes | reverse complement strand
TTGAAAAGTGAGGAAAGAGGTATTCTTTGAAAAGTGAGGAAAGAGGTATTTTTGTTTTTCTTTTCAAAATATGTGTGCATATATGCTTTATGAACTCTTAATCAATGTATAAATCAGGAGCGGACACTTATGGGGTCATTGAGCGCCTTTTTTGGTATTTCATATTATACAAATAGCCACCACTATAGTTACATAGCATTATATAGACAAATTTTAATTTAATTTAATTAATCTGGTAACATATTCTACGCAAGTCCTTAGTGTTATGTAAAGTATATAATTATAAAATGTACTTATGAGAAATAAAATACGAAGTAGTTATTTTAAAATTTTAATAATAAAATTAAAATATAATTTAAACGCATTGATAAAAGGTTTAAAATTTAGCGAATCACTTAGGTCAAATCTTTGAAATTTTGCGCAAAATGTGATAACGCCTTTTGCAGTAATTCTGTGAGATGATGATTGGTCAACTGTGAACGACATTCTGACTTCCCGAACTTCATTGTGAAAGTGCTAAGTTCCACAGTAATAAGTTGTACGACATATTGAAATTAAATGATAAGGAGATTTTTTTTAAAAAAAAAGTTTAAGCTTATTCAGTGAAGAAACGTTATGAAATAATAATAAATAAATAAAGCGGATTTAAACTTTCGATGGAAACCGCATTTAACTTAACAAATTCCTCACTTAGTGTAAATGTATATTTCGGTAGCTGCATTTCCAAGATTTACCAAGGTGAAAATACTTTAATTTGATTAAATTTAGAATTAGAATTTCAAGATCAGTCAAACATTATTTTATTTCACATACGTTTTCTTGAATTAACAGTTGAAATGTCATTTATTCTCTTAACAATGAAAGTTAGACACACTAAACATGGCAAATGTTTAATTTTCAAATATTTAAAGATCCTAGATTAAAAATATAGGTTTATAAATGATCCAAATTAAGATAGTCTGATCACCAAACTGTAACAATCAAATGTTAAATTTAAGAAAAGAAATACTCTTACCTTACAAATTTCCTTCGATTTTAGATTTCATACAAATATGCTGTGATGAAGGTTTAATTGGTGGTTTCTTGCAATTTCAGATTTTTAGCTTGATAATTTGGGCCTAAAACTAAGAAAAATTATTTACATGATATTGTTTCTTTATATACACAATAATAGAGGTTTTCTATTTATACAAATGTATTGCAATTTTAAATCCAGTCAGAATACCTCTATTAAATGGGTTTTTTTTTTCAAGAAAACTTTTTGAATAAAACATTTTGGGGGATGAGACGCTGTAATAAACAGAAAGTTAAAGACTATTTGTGATAATTAAGATCGCATTTAATAATTGATGCATGCAATATGTTTTTAGAAAAAATATTTTATTAATGTAGATTATAAAAGTCTATTTTAAATATCATATTCAATGGATACAGCTGATTTGCAAACCAGTATTATTGAATAAATTCTTGAGAATAATAACTAAGTTGTGCATTGTAAAAAAACGATCAATAAAGATTATATAAAGATTTAGAATAACTCATAAGTCGAAAAATTTATGTAATCACTTACAAATATAAAAAATATAACTTAAATCTCACATGAAAAAGAAAATTCTACAAAACTTACTGCTTATAGTATTTTTATACTGATACTAACAATAAAATATTAAACAATATTACTGAACAGTGTATTGCCGTATTAACCATAGTATTATAAAATTCTGAGCCTATATTTGGAATTTATAATAGTTGTAGCTGAGCATTGTAAATGAGTTAACATGGTCTAGTTTCCCTCAAAATACATGATACATTAATTTCCTTTTCCTTTCTTTATTTTTTTAAATACTGTTTTGAAAATAAATTTACATTACAACATGTTAAATTTATAATGTTTTTAAGTTTTTAAATAGTAACATAAATATATAAAGAATGTAATATACCAAATAAAAAGATTTTTTAAAAAGATCAATGACGTGTTTAATTTGATAAAGCAAAATTTTAACTTCAAACATTTTTTTTTAAAAAAATGCATTTCGAAATTAATCATTTTTGATTTAATGATGTTTCTTACCATCATTTACAATACTTGAGGGAACATTTTTTTTTCCAAATGGTTCTCATACGTTTATAAAAATTCTGAATAATTTTTAAAGTAAGTCTAGTATACCTACATTTTGGACAATTCTGAATATATCTTTAAAATTAAATTGAATGGAAACTGGCACACAAATTCATTAACTTATATCTATTGAAATAATTTCAAAAATACGATTTCCACAAGTATTATATTTTAAATTAAAAGATAAGTTTATTCAAAAAATGTCAAGCTAGCTCATTGAAAGAAAAAAAGGAATGATTTTCTAGAAACTGTATTCATTTTTTAAGATTTTATTTAACAATTCTTGAATCGAAAATGTTATTAAATTTTTGCTTTGTTTCTATGCATCTTTTCTGGGTATATTAGATTGTTTTCAGTATTTTCTTAAAGCTTGTTCTTATTTAGTCGGAAAATGATTTATACTGTACAGATTTTATATTATGTATTTCATAGTAAATAAATTAATGGAAATTTACTTATCTAAACTTCCTTTCAGAAGATAAAAACTCAACGCAGTTTTAGTAATAAAGCAAATGAATTCCTGCAGGTGTTGTTTAGATGAATGTCAGGTATTATTTAAGCAAAGAACTTAATTACTCTATACTTTTCTTTTTTTTTTCCCCTAGGAGGAAAATTGATATTGATACCTGAAATTTAATTTGATGAAAATTTGTGTGTTTAAATATGCTCTCTTAGCATCCTGATATTTTTCTCTTCTTCTCTAAATATATAACACTTAACTAGATCCCCAAAACATATATTATTAGATTAATATAATTGGGGTAATTTTTTTGCTTCAGTTAACTCAAAAGTACATCACAAATTAATATTGGAAATTTCTCCAATTTGAGTACAATTAATAAACAAAAGATGGGGAAAAAAGTAGACTTACCTTTTCAGGAAACCAAGATGAAACAGAATCAAGCCCTGGATCGTAATCCCAGGAGACGAACCTGGAGGGTGGGGGAGGGATGCGAATATCTCCCCCACAATAAAGCGGCGTCAGGTCGGATGAGCCTGCTTATTGGCTTTGCGGAATTTGGAATCTCTCGTCACGTCAAATGAGATT
Organism: Nephila pilipes; assembly: GCA_019974015.1. Classification (NCBI taxonomy): domain Eukaryota; kingdom Metazoa; phylum Arthropoda; class Arachnida; order Araneae; family Nephilidae; genus Nephila; species Nephila pilipes. The sequence goes on along the minus strand of BMAW01058244.1, from coordinate 702,678 downwards.
GAAGGATGTACAATGAATAAGAAATATGACTCCATCTCCAGCCAATGGTAGACGAGATTATTTTTCCTTTAAGAGAGAAATGTTTCAAAAAATTATCATAATGAGTTATTTTAAGTCTCATAGGAGAATGTGGTAAGTCCCCTGGACGTATTATTCTGCATAAGAATTTGCTTAATTATGTACAATAATATTTTAGAAAAGGAATGATATTTCATACGAAAGAATATCGTCAAATTTTTACTGTTACTAACACATCACCAAGATATTTAGATAAAATTTACTCTCTGCTAAATTTTATCCAGATATTAATTGATCCTTATGTATATATTAACTAAATAATATGGACCTTATGTACATCTTCATTAATCTTTATGTACATAATGTTGTAAATTACAGCTTTAATTTTTTGTTTTATTTCAGGAGCTAGTAGAGAGACTGAATTAACCCTCACTACGGAGAAGATTGAGTTCAATCTGCTAACATCTACATTGACTGCCTTCGAAAGATCGATGGGAGAGATGTATAAATGTGGAGAGAGACTATGCAAAGAAATATTAAGAATAATCAATAAAAATTAAGTTTCTATATTGATTGTTGTAGTAATAATTAAAAATTAACGATATTGCGGTATAATTACTAAAACTTTACGATACTGCCGATTCCTTCAGTCTGTGGCTTCCTGAATCCAAACAAATCAACATGAATAGCTGATATATACAATATAACGTTCGTAAGAATCAATATGCAGAATAAATTTTATCCAGTTGTTTTGGGTATTTCTTAGTAATAAATAAAATTTTAAGATGCCACCATCTCTCGTACTTTGAGATAAAAAAAACAAATGCTTTAATTTAACAATCAAATTATAGAAAATGTTTATTGATGTCAATATATTTAAGTGTATGCGTTTTCACATAATCACAACGAATATGACTATTTTTTTTTTCTTAAAAAAAAAGGTAATAACAGCACTTAAATATTTCGTTCATTATTTGGAAAAATTAGTTAGTACAGAAAGAAAAATGATTGGAATTTCTTTTGCGATTCTGTTCATAGTTTTTAAGGTAATTGAATCACTTAACTGCTTCAAATATTTCTGTAAAAAATAGAAGATTCTTCACTGATTCCATAGATGTATCATTTATGAGAATTTGATAAATAGAACGTTTGAAAATTGAATTTTAAAACTGCACATAAACATGTCACTACACAAACTGGTCACAAATAAGTTTATTGGCATTTGATACACTTTACTCAAAATCTATTTTATTTATAATGTTGATATTTTGCACATTAGGGAATGAGGGTGCTTTCTATAAAGTGCACACATTTTTTTTCCTAATAAAATCTCACACATGTCAAGTATTGCCCAATATTTGCATAAACATTATAGAAAAACTTTTATTAATTTTTTTGAAATTATAATTATTTTCAGTATATGTAATGCTATATAAGTATTCCGCAAATTTTTAGTGGTATGAATGCATTAGGTTTTGTGCAAGATGTACTTGAAGGTATGAAAACATCTTTCAAATATATATACAGCTATCGGTTATGAAATGCTCAGACATAATCTTATTTTTTATAAATGTGATTTTTTTTGTAAAACAGATGCATCAATATACATTTATCTCAGTGTCAAAATATGACTTCAATTTCTTTTAATTAAAAACACAAGAGAGGGATTATTTAAACTTGATTTAAAATCTGCTCAATTTTCTTCGTCGAAGGCGCCTTCAACACTTTCTTCTAAAATATTTTCCAATGCATAATGCATTCCTTAACATTTATTGTAACATCGCAGAGTGAATTTCTTTTCATTCTTATTTGAAAAGTTAATAATGTTTATGTATTTTTTAGGTTTATGTCATGTCCTTATGTTCCTAAATATATATAACTTTATAATTGTTTCCTTATTACTTCGTAATTTTGCGTATTTTGCTGGATGAAGAGTATTTGAATTTTTCTCGCTTCAGTTGATTTTTCACCAAAGCCGTTATTTGAATTTTTAACGGAGCAAAATAATTTACATTTTACAATTTTTGTTTTGCAACATTTTCTTTTCTTCAAGAAATTGCAATTTTTAGCTTATTTGTCATAATTTAGCTTTTTGTCATTTTACAATAACTCGCTATAAAATACGACATATGCTTAATAAAATTGATGATATTAGTTGCAAATATATAAAAACGGTTACAATACTTAGGTTGCAATGAGAGTTGTTGATTAAAAATCCGGCTATTCAATCAATGGAAAGACTTTTACTTCGTGTTTTTAGATTTGAGTAAATATTTATGCATGGATAAGTTTTTTATTAAAATATATTTAAAAAAAGGGTATGCTTTTCATTGATTTTAAGCCGAAAATTCAAAGGTTAAAGAATTGTAATTAAAATACAACCTACATATATAATTTCAATTCACGAATCTATATATATAACCTCAGAAATTAGAGTTACATTTTAAAAAAATTATAAATTTTTTACATATATATTTTTTCTTTTACGTGTAATATTTAGCAGCGTATTACTTTTTTTAGCAATGCGAACATTTAGTGAACCAAAGAAATGTAACTCTACTTAATCGCTAACTTGTTAAAAGAGTTACTGATTCGTGAAACACGGATAAAGCAAACCAAATAACTAAGAAAATATTTTATTTTACAAAAACATTTGTTTTTATCTACTTTGTATTATGCTTCATACACAAACTCTAATTGTTCTTGGATTTTCTTTTTAAAAACTATTTTTAGAGATAAAGTATATTATGTACAGTTTTGAACGTTGTAAGAGAAAGTATTGGAGTTTAAGTTTCAAATAAAAAAATTCTTCTTTTGAGGGAAAACAACAAATTGTCTTTAAAAACGTTAACAAAGTACCTCGAGTAATATGATCATACGAATAGCGATTATTGATGGGGATGCACCTTTGATACATCGTAAATCACAGTAATTTTTTCCCCTTAAAATTTAAGTATTAGCAGTTGGCATTTGTTCCATTATTGCTTTAAAATTGTGTTTAATTACACTATTATGTGATACGATACTGTTTTAGTTTAAAAAAAGCCCTTCATGGCCTATAAAATAACGTATTATAGTTTTGTATAAAATTTTAATATTAAGAAAGGGTTTTCATACCTTTTGTCAAAAAGGGATCATTCAGTAGAAAGATTTTTTTGTAAATGAACGTGCAAAGTTTTAATAGCTTCAATTTACTGAATGTTCTACATAAATAAATACGCCGGTTTTCTTTTTCTTTCTTTCTTTCTTCTTTTTTTTTTTAATAACACATTTATCCATTTAAATGTCTTCAAAAATTCCTTTTGCAGGTCAAACTGTTCTAATTTTTCCACCTCTCTTATAATTGTAAATAAATTAATTATCTAATTAATCGAATTTATAGGTTCGTTATTCTATAAATTGTGTTGTATCTTGTTTGAAGTGTGTTTGTGACGTAGAGATGGATACATTTTTATAATATTTAGGAAATGCATTATTGTTTTTCTAGTTTCTTTTTTTAAGACTTTTTATTGATATCATTTTTATATAATTTGCAGCCAATTTGAAGAAGATAGGACACTTGCTTTTTGAAGTAAGAACATGGAAAAATATTCTGTCATTTGCATAATACAATCGCTGTGTAACATCTACTGAAATAACAAAATTTTAGAAGAGTGTTCCAATAGTGTAAGTATTTGAGCATTTTTTAATATATTTCTTATCAATTTTTTTTGTAATTTAAAGTTTTCAATTCGATGTAATGCATTTTTAAGCGCACAATTATTTATTTATATATTTAAATAATTTAATTTGATAAACGAACTAAATTTAAACATTATAATTCAGATATCTAGTTGGAATTTTAAGAACCCATCTTTTTTAAAAACCTTTATAACATAACATAAAGTATTTTGACATGGAAATTAATTTCCTTTTTGAAAATAAAGCCCTTTTTACTTTGTTCATTTTATAATTTTGAAATTGGAAAATAATTTATTGGCATTAACTTTTCCATAAAAGACCTAACAAGAGATTAATTGCATAACGGGATATTCTACTATAAATTATCTAATTAAATTCTTCATTTTTATTTACGTTTTAATTTTTGAAATAGCAAAATGAAAAAAAAAAAAAAATGATAATGATGTGCAAAATAATTTTTTATAGTTATTCTGATGAATTTTCTTGTAGAGAGTTATTTACGTTTAATACAGCCAAGTATCCTAGCAAAATTTGGAAATTCAAATACAAAATTTGTAGTTAAACAATTTTGTAAATGCACATGTTTCAGAGTATTTTCATGAGTAATTCGTACGACTTGCGTATGAAAGAATTCGGCACCATTGGATTTGATTTCGGTCTACATTTGGAGATAAATTAAATTGTATAATTCACCGAAATTACTCGGTATCCAAAATATTCGAAAATGTCAGTATTCACGGTGAAGTTCGATTATTATGTTTCTTTACCATTTTAATTTAAACAAGCTTACATGTTCTATTTTATATGTGTATCGGAATTTCGGATAATCTTAAAACTTAAAAAAATAGTTCAATGAGAAAAAGGAATTTACAAATAAAATAAATAAATTCTGGAAAAATTAGCAAAACGTTTTTGGCTAACTGTTGAATAACTTGAAAAAAAGGTCTTGCAATTCAATTTTGCTTGATGACCAGCCATTATATTGGATATTAAAGGACCATTTTCTAAACACGAAATTCTACAATTTAATTCAATCAGTCGTGCAGTCTTATGAATTTCATTGGAAAATATGAAAGTAAATATGTATTTATAAAGATTTTGACTACCATATTCCCCAGAAAAGTTTAATGCTACCTTTGTGTTAATTTTTCTTAGGTCATTAATCAGATAAACGTCCACTCTGACACTGAATCAATTAAAATTTATTTATTTCATTTTTATAATTTAACTTAAGCACAGAATTAAAACTCGATTTTTTATTTTGTTCTCACATTTTAGTTTCTTTAATACAAATTATTGGATTTGGAGGATTTTTTTTAAAAAATCCGAATTTTGTACATTGCCTTTATATCAAGAGGTTATACATTATATTTAATAAAAGGTTCATTTATTGTAATTATGAAGTTCTAAATTACTTCAGTTAGAGCTATTTGTATTTATACTGATGATTAAGTTACTTAGATTTTTATCGGAGTTTTAGTTTAATTTTTATTACCGTCGCACTAGAAGCAACACAAGGGCTATTGGCGACGGACCTCGTAATTTTGAACCACAGTCAAGTGACGAGGATGACACCTGAGCTGGCAAAATTAAATGGGCTTATAACTAGAGACGATATGAAGCTAGCACAGTAAATAAATTAAATTAAACTTATCACTATATTATTTAATTCATATTTATTGATAGTTGTGGAACAATTTATATTCTCTTTTTCTGAAATGCTAAGCAAATTAATGAATGCAATCATTTTAAAAAGCACGACGCGCCACTAGCCTTGCTTCCACAAAATATGGCCCCCGAGACAAAACAATTACCCACCCCTTGTGTAGAGAATAAGTTGTTGTGTGAAAATCAGAGAAAATACAAATGATTTAAGTAATGTTCTTCAGATATCTTTATTTATTCAAACAATTTTTCAGCCGATATGTGTTTTTAGTGTTTTATAATTAACCTCATAATGAAAAAAGAACTTTCAGAGCTGTCGTATTTATTTTAAGAATTCTTTGGTTAGTACTTTACAGACTACCTATTAGAAGGATATTCGTACTTAATCGCTTAAATACAAATATCCTTAAATCACTTTTATTCATTGTATCCCATATAAGCCGTCCAAGTACTTTTAAAACTATATGAAACTGATAGGAATCGCTTATATCTGTGTAACAACTGTATATGGAAATAAAAAATACAAAATAATAAAAAAATTCAGAGTAATAAACAAAGTGTTTAACGTTCTAACTATTGAGATGACTATTATTCAAATGTAAGCTATTAGACTGACTTAATAGAGGAGCTGATATCAATGTTACAATTTTCTTAAATATTTTTTTTTTATTTATTCATTTATCTGATCAGTCATTGTATCATCACTAGGCAGATGAATTTCCATACATTCATGAAAATTATCCTGAAATGCAACGTAGTATTTAAAAAGACCAATTCCACTGATCAGGAATTATTTTTATTCGACAAATAATAAACATAATAAATTAAATTTGATTTTTATTCACAACTCTTAAAATGGAATTTTAAAATTATCTTGTAGACACTGTATCAAAAGGGATGGCATTAAAATGTTCTGAAAGATTTTTGTAATCCCCTTTTTGTAATCTCCTCTCTCTTCCTTTCGTATTATAAAATGTTTCTCACTCGCGGTCAATAATAGTCGGTAAAATATCTTGCGTAATATTGAGGTGACTGTATTCCTATCAAAAACAATTTTTGATCAAGTTACCAATATTTATTCTTAGTCGTATATTAAAATTCAATCTCTTATAAAATCTGTTAGAATTTTGTTCCTATCTTATTTTGAAGCTGAATATCTGTTTTAATATTACTTGATCATGAATTGCTCTCTCTCTCTCTATATATATAATATGTGTGTGTGTATGTGTGTATTTGTGTATATAGAGCAGGATGTATATACATGTATATACATGTATATATATGTATATGTGAGAGCACATAAAGAGAGTATATACATGTATATACATATACATGTATATATATCTATATACATGTATATAGTTATATATTATATACGTACATATATGGCGTGTGTGTTTCAAATACTTATACATTGAAGAGACTATTCTTGAGTAGATTTTTTTTTATATTGCAATAAAGTGAAAATTACAATGACTTTTACAGAAAACATTGTTCAGAACTTGAACTACCATGACTTCCTACGTAAGGGTTATATTATCAAAATAATAGTTCATTCCCTAGGTGTGATTATGTCCTATATTATTCAATTTGCAAAATGTCATATATTTATTTTCTTTTGAGTTATCATGCTTTGTGGAAAGTCTTAATTTTTGCTTATATTTGTTTAAAATGCCCTTTTGATAGTAAAAATATACACTAAAAAAACTTTTCTTGGGTGTTTTTCTAACTTTGTAGCCCCATAAGGTCATAAAATATGTATTTGTAGAGACAAAATTTACATAGATTCAAAAAAAAAAATTCTGCAGAGGTGTACTGTTACCTTAATTTACAACGCAGAATAAATGCAAGAAATTTAATTATTTTCATTAAATAAATTTGTATGATCCAATGAAAGAGAAAAATATTATATAGTTTTCTATTTATATCTTCAGATTATACCTTTCTATTTATATCTTCAGATTATACCTTTCTATTTATATCTTTAGATTTTACCTTTTTATTAATACCTACAGATTTCACTTGATTCTTAAAAAATATGTAAATTAGAAATTATATTATATCAATCTACGGGGAATTATTTTAAATATAGGATCATGGCCTTGAAACAAAATTATGCTGTCTTAAGCCACACTAGGCATGATGATGGCGCTAACGTATCTCTGAATTATTACGCATATATTAGATAACGCTTTTAATAAATAATTTTGTGCTTATATAGAAATAAAATGTATATTTTAGATTTTCTTAACAAAATTATATAAAAAGTAATTGTGTGGTTTCGTCTTCGTAGAGAATATAATTCTACGCTTGAGTCAAACAATTGTAGTTGGCTATGACGTGACAAAATGGTGCATCAGACGGGAGAAAAAATCAAGTAAAGAAAATATGCTACTATTACGGATATAAAATGAAGATTGATCTCTCAAAATAAACATCTATTTCAAAAAACTGCTTTTAATTTCTTATCGAATTCTCCGTAAATTTCTAATTATACGTACAACTTTTTTTTTTCCAGTTTGACGTTAAATATTTTTGTTATATCTCTGAACTAAGCAACTCTGAACAACGTGTGTAATGTTTCGATTTTAGAAAATTTGTAAAAATCCCTTATTTCTTTTAAAAATCATGCCGCTTATGTATCTATGAAAATATTGTCTGCAATCTGATAATTTAATTATAAATATTATTACTTTTTGCGCAATTTCGGAAATATGTATCTGGAAATGTGAAATTTTATTCTGTTTCTTAAAGATTTAGAATTAATTAATTCAATTGTAAACTCTGAAAGGAAGATTGATGTTCAGTTTATATTTCGCCTTGCGATCGCATTTCATTATTTTATTAGGATATTCATAAAGCTGACATGAAGGATAGATGGTTTTGAAATGATTATTAAAAATATTTCTTTGATGTAAGAAGTGTATTGTAACTTTTATTTCGTGTCCATTTTTAATCATATAAATTGCGAATTTGTACTTTGAAAACACACCCAAAGGAATTAAATTAATTTAATTAAAAGTTATAACAATGGGCAAGACAACTAAAATGGCAATTAAGTAATTCGATATCAATCAACATCCTGAGACACCTTAAAAGTTTTCTTTTTATGTCAAAACGTTTTTCTTATTTTTTTGGGGAATTTTTCTTTTTTTAATTATGTCGGTCTCAACAGAAAATTTGAGATTTTTAGGGAGAAAATGGGCCTTAAAAACATAAATAAATTATAACAGGAATTTTAATTGTCCACAAAAAAAGAAGAAGTCTAATGTATTTAATGAAATGCAGCTGAAATGAAATGCTTTGTTAAATATGCATTTAAAAGTCCTTTTATCTTTCTGTAAATGTTTGTTTTACGTATAGATAAGGAAATATAAGTTATGAAATATTCAGAAATATCTTTTTTTGTTCGATAAGTTGACATTTTTAAGCAAATGCTATAAATAAAGATTTTGTGTCAAAAACATATTTATTTGAATGAAACACAAAATAGTATAAATGCGAAGTTATACTAATGTCCTTATATTAAGCGATATTGTTACTTGTACAGCCTTTGTAGATAACACACTCATATATATATATATATATATATATATATATATATATATATATATATATATATTGAGCCACTTGTCTAAATTCGTAAACACAAAAGTAGCATTGTACAATATTTTCACCAGTTCTTAATTAAAATAGCATTTCAGAGCAAACGGCTAGTTACATATATTGTTGTATAAAATGTGTACAGCCTTTTGTAATTATTCCTTTTGTTTACGTTTGTAAAAATTCTTTAGTCTGATAATAACTTGGGAATTTAGTGCTTATTTTTAAGATGATGTTTTCATATTTTATTGATTAAATAAGAAATCACAGTGGGTGTTTCTTTCTTTTTTGTGAAATGTAGGGCTCGGAGGTGAAAGAAGATCTGATAAAGTTCTAGGGTTATTCTGATTTTAAGTTTTAATGAATTGTTGAAACAGTGTTAATGATGATACATATTTTTTTTTAGCAGATGTCTGATCACATCGAATTTTGAAAGATGTTGGTGATATAATCTAAATGCTCTGATGCAAATTACAATTCAAAACAACGAAATAAGAGAACATTACTAAAATGACTTCTTTCTGATGGAATAATATAAAAAATATTGTATCCGAATACTTTTTTCGTTCACTACTTAAATTAAAAATAAAACTATTTTTTTCTTCACCTAATGATACAAATAGGACCTAAAATGGGAACACTTTTCAAATAAAAAAAAGAATGCTCGAACATTAATATTGTATTCTGACTACACCATTTCTCAGAGAGAAGCTTATTTTATTTCATTTCTCATTTCTGATTACATGAATCCATTTTTTTTCTGGTATAAAATGTGTTCTTCATTTCATCTCAATACTGAAATGTTAAATAAATTTTCCGCATTACGAATTAAAGGTAAAATTATAAATAATTTTGTATTCATAAATTTCGAAAGTATAGTTCATAACGGATATATTTGTTATATCATCATGAATTTGTATGAAAAATGAGGCATTTTTCTTTCTGAAAATGCGTCCCGAGTGCTGTTTAAACTCTTAGCATTATGTCAAAACAGCTCTAAAAAATTTGCTTGAAAAAAATGACTTTTCTCTTCCATTTTTTTCTGAAAGGTAAACATTTCTCATTCCTCCAAATTCGAAGAGAATTTTATCATAAATGATTAATGCCGATTTCCTCATTAAATGTTAGTAAAGTTTGATGCACCCTCCCCTGTATTTTGTATGAATAAGTATTTTTATAATATGTATTTTGTTTTTATATTTTGTAAATATAGAAAGGATTTTTGTCAGTATATATGTTTTTCATTGTAACATAGTTGTTCAGTTTTGCTTAAGTATAACATTCAACATATATAAGTAAAAAATTATGCGGAGAAGATTTTTTTTATCAAGATTGCTTGATTTTTTTTAAAAAAAATTTAAACACGCAGATTTTTTGAAACAGTAATTTTATGTGATAAAATATTTCACCCTAGTATATCCGCTATGTAACGAGGTTGTTACAATTGAAATACGTCGAGGTCCCAAGTCCTCCCGGTGATGAGGTGTGGAAGTTTAAAGGGCAGGATGCCAAAGTTTGGGTGTCGTCCTCGCCACTCGACAGACGTTTAAATAGCCGTCGAATAATAAATGACCAATAGCCACCCAAAATTAGCCTATAGCCGTAGTGTTGATTCTCATACAATGAGACGATATTACATAATCAATCATTATTCTAGTATAACTATATTATCAAACCTTAAAAAAAAAAAAAAAAAACGCCTTGGGTCCTTGATAAAGCTTTCAATAGACTCTCCCCCTCCCTATTCCTCTTAATTATTTCTTATGAAATCGAATTTTGCGCTTACCAGACCTTGGGATAATGAAATACCTAAACAACACTATTTTAACTGATTAATCACATTTATGTCTCTCATTATAGATATAGTTACTATGGCCAGTAATTGACAGACAGTGCTGATCTCCTCGAACCTCTTGAAAACATCTCACCCTACCATGAGATTAAGAAACTCCATTTTCGCTTGTAGAAAATATGCAAATTACGAGTGTTCTGTGTATGCACTTGTTAAAGTTCTGATTTATACAAGTACAGAGTCATCAGTTAAGGCTAAAAAAGGAGTTTTCTATTGTAATATCGGACTATTGCTCACCGGTAACAACCATCTATCCGATCATGAATTCCTTTTTGGACTTGTTTGAACTTCCTTCTCTCCTTCTTATATCAGGATCTACTGGACTTAGCTTGGATAGTTTGAAGACATCCCGAACGTATGGATTCAACATCCTCTTAGGCGGCTATCCAGACTTCTCTGTAGCCATTTTGCCGAACACTTGAACTCTGTACACCCTAAAGTCTACGTGGTAAATTGTCATGCTGCTGTTCATTACCAAAATTTGTTTCTAGGGTGGTAAATTTGATGCGAGTTGAATCACTTCCTTTATTATTCAGATATTACTCTTTTCAAATGTTTACATATGTTTCTTTTTTGTATTTTTCTATATATATTTATGGAAGAGTTTTGATGTTCTACTATACGTATTATGTTCCATTATACTTTCAAAACTATATTAATGTGATAAATAAATATTTATTGTTAAAATATTTAATTATCCTGGATTACTTGAAACTGCTGATCTGAGTCATTTGAAGAAAGGTATATGCTTAGGCATCACGTAACATTTTCAACCAAAACTAAGATTTTAATTTAAAATGGTGGGTCAAAAGTTCCCTTATATTTTAAAATGTTTAATGTATTTCCACAACACGATCAAGATTTGTCTCACTGCGAGCCAAGCGGAGTTTTTCAGCTCTTGGGATATCTTTCGCATTTTGTGTCTCGAAACGCTTAGCCAAGGCCAATAACTAAGCCCGAAAGGAGGCCTACTTGAATGAAAAGACACACATATGCTCTCTGTATATGAGAACAAGGTAACCTTTATTAGCATGGAACCAGTTTTCGCATGTTACTCAGTTGTGCATTTCCCCCACAAACCTGAAGCCTTGATTTTCAGATTTTAATAACAACAACAACAAAAATTACAAAAGTTATTCACAGCTAAAATTTTTAAGTAACTTTTGATCTACCCTGTATAAGTAGAATAAAGATTATGGAGTTATTTCTTACCTGCTAGGAGAAGTTTCTGAGATGATTGTTTATGTAATTTGTTAAATGTCGCTCTAGAACTGCACAACGAGCTTTAGTCGGCGAACAGCATAATTTTAAGTAAGATTCAAACAGAAAATATGACCTACGAACTAATACCTCGCTTACCAAATCTCTATACCTGAACACGTTGCAGCTAGAATCAGTCCATCTCAAAGAAACATTTGATGAATTATACACATTTGTGTACTAAGATTTTTTTTTTAAAAAAAAATCTGATGTGATGAATCTAAGGAATTCAAGCAATTCACGGAAGTCTCTAATTTAAGCTATTACTGGCCTAAATAACCCCGAAGACAGAATTTTCAATATTCTCCCCCGCGGTCATTTCAGTTTCGATTTTTGATTAAGTCTTATCTTAACCTTGACCTAGTTAAAAAAAAAGTTAGAATGAAAATAAACAGCACATATTTCCTTAATTAGAATTTTAAAATGGTTCCGAACTATATGTGAAAATGTACTAGCATTTAAATCGAAGAAACAAATCAAAATTTAAACTATTAACAAGACAATTTACTTTTACTTTTTACTGAATGGAAACAAACTACTACAAATGTGTACCTGATGACCTCTGTTTGTGAAATATGTGATAATATTTTAAAGCCCCACTTAAAGTGACGCTAACATTTTCATTGCAGGTTCAGAAAGAAGGCGAGGCATAAAAATATGCAAACGCTGCTATAAAAACTCAAATGAGCAATAAGAGATGCCATAAAATCAAGACATGCTGCAGACAGCCTCTTCACAATTTACAACACTTCAACAGAAAGAGTGTGGGAGAAAATCATCTGCTTGGAATCCCCTGGTCGACCCCTCGGGCTAACGCGCATTACAAGGCAATTAGGGACCAGGATCATCCATTAGTTTATGTTAATGGGTGGAGCTACACATCCAAAAAAGATTACGATTAATCGGAAAGGGATGAACTTTTTCCAAGGGTAAACAGGCATGTTTCTGTATTTCAAATGTGTTACCTACTGTTATATGACATAGAATGTAACAGGTGAAACTATTTTTAAAATGTGTGTTTTAAGTGTTAAAATTAATGAAATAAATATGAAAAATCCCTTTTTTTACAATCAGGATAAAAACGAAATGTATTGAAAATTGAAGATTTTTTTGCTGAATTTCGACTTTTGTAAGTTGATAGTTTTATTTTTATTAATTTTCTAAAATGTTGCTGATTAAAGCAATTTTTTTTTAGCAATTATAAATTTTTGAGTTTATAAAGTCGCCTAGTATTATTTGTCGCTTTGTTTTAAAAAAATAAAACAATGTTTGGGAATATTAATTTTTTTGCTCAATATAACTGTTTATTATTAAATTACGTGATTAAACACGCTGTTGATTGTTGAAAAATATTTTTTATTATTATTATTCTATACATGTAAAATACATTGCTTTGTGAAAGACATTATTTAAATAAATGAATTGGTACTTATTTAAAAAATACCAAAATCGTTCAGATGAAGTTAGATAATACCCCCAGAAATCCAACCAATGTTTTTAAAAAAATAATAAACAATTGCTTGTGTGTTAGAAAATATAATCGCAAAAAAAAAAAAACATTTATTTAACGATACTGTTTCATGACTAACTGTTAGTTTTTAAAAATAAGTAATCAAGTAAAATAATAAAAAATGAAGATATTTTTTTCCTTATTTCTGATTCAAACAAAAACTTCTAAATAATCAGCTTTCTTATTGTTTTGTTGTCGCGTTCACTCTGTTTTATACTGTTAAGAAATGTATAGCTACGATGCATCTTAATAAAATGTATAAAGTTAACGCTTAAAACTAAATACTTTAAAGACAATAGAATAAAAAACAGAAATAATGTCCTCCAACCCCAAAAAGTGCATTCAAAAATTTTAAAATACTTTCGACGTAAAAAAGGTTATATGTTATACATCGATATATTTGAATATGAGTTATTTTTAAATTCATTTTTGTATGCATTTTGAAGAAGTTTCATAATAATTTTTTAAGAAAAATTTTAGTGCTCCTAATTTTTGCAGTATATGATGTTCAAATTGAAGATAGTGCAAGTAACTACATAGTAATGTAACTTAAAGGTGATAGAATACATTTCAATTCCACCTTACATCATGACTGATGATAATAAACTTTAACCTGTCTTTTTTTACGTTTGAAATTATAATCGAAATGGGTTACGTACGTCATGAACGTATATGTCTTATGATACAGCTGTATCTTGTCTGTACTTTGTTAATACTAGAGTAAACCGAAATAGGATCAAATTTATTTTTATGAGGTAAGCCGTGTAGAAGTTTTATCTATAAATCTGCTTTTATATCCACTTAAAAAGAAATGGTCACTGAAATAGATAAAGTGTATTAAAATGGTCTGTCTGGTACATATGGATTTCATTTTTTACTCTAAATGTATGAAAAGATTCGTATGATTTGTGAATAGGGGATACAATTTTTATCACAAAGAAATTAAAAATTTAGAAAATCCTAGGTTACGTTTTTGTTTAATGAGGTTATTGTACAATTATTCAAAAGGAGATTGTAAAACTAAAATCCAATTTATTGAAATTCCATTTGTCAAGATAGATTATTACTTATTGATGTAAAATATTTTTACAAATGCTACAACATACCAGTTGTGTCGATCCATATTTCAATGATTTTCAGTTACTGCAGGAGTTGCTCTAAATCATTAACAGTGTCAAGGATCTTATGATAAAAAAGACCAATTTGACGAAATAACCAAAGCGATATTACAACTAGAGTTATCAATTGAAGAGTTAGAGTTAGAGGCAGAATACGAAAATAAAACAAAATTACAATCTAGAATTTGATCAGGAGAATAACAATTTTCAACAAACTATTTTAATACATTACAGTAATGAAAGCAGTAAATGTAAAATAGTAAATGATTTCATTCAGACAAATATAATTAATGACAAATGTATAGGAAAAATATAAAATTAATCTTCAACCAAACAGTATTTTGGAAAAGTTATTGAAATTTCTAACAAAGAGTAAAAGTTTGTTTATTGCTTAGTTTTGAGAATAGATTTTGTATACATACAGGAACAGTATGAGATTTCAAAAATTTCAAATTAGAGCAAGATTTTTTTTTAAATTCTCAAATGTTATTAGTTAAATAAATAATATTACAAAACATTCAAAATTATGTGCTTCATTTTTGGAAGTTTATCTCTTCATTTGACCTAGACGGAAATTTCCCCTTCTTTTGTCCAGCTTGCATTCGACATAGGAACTTATTTATTTTTTTTATTTAATTATTCAGGTTATTTAATTTTTTTATGTTTCAATTGCTCAGAATTTAAATTGTAACAGGCTGTTTACGGATGAGGAGAGCTAAATTCTTGAAAAAACTATCAGATTTTTAAAAGTTTCGTAAATTATTTCAAAAAGGATTCATAAAGTTTAAATCTACGCTAAGACGGTACTTTTTTTTTGGCTAGAAGTAATATACTTATATTAATTAAAAAGAGTTTGTAACAATACGATTTAATTTTAATGTTTCTTAATATCTCGATTTAATGAGATTTATAAATTTTGCAGAAGCTTTTATATATATATATATATATATATATATATATAAATTACTGTATTTAAGGCAATTTGATGAATTTTTAGTGTTTTACTTTAGGAAACGTTAAAGTAAAAACGTTTTTTTTTACTTTAGGAATTTTTAGTTTTTTACTTTCCTAGTTATCAAATTAAAATTTTTAATCAACATTTTTTTATATAGCAGTTTGAATTTGATTTTTTTTTCAGATATAAAATAATAAAGGTAAAATATATTATAATTGTGGACATTAAATGTTTTGTTAGAACAAGAAACTAGTCAGAGTTGTGAAATTTACTTACTTGTATAAGTGAACACGCGAGGGAGAATTACAAATTTTTTAAAAATAAGTATTGGTTAGTGTCCTCTTGTTGGAAATATCAACTATATAATCCAAAAATTTATTGATATTAATAGTGTCACGGCTTCTCAAGACTTTCCCCCTCTAACTAACTACTTTTGGGCTACTCAGATATTTTAATTGAATTGGGGACCATGCCTTGTGAAAGAACTGAGACTTATATAAATTAATATTATTCTATAAGAAGTGTAGTTATTTGAAAATGACTAGTCAGAGAAATAGTTATTAGAGAAACTAAAGGAGACAGATGAAGTGTCAGTCAATCTAATGAGCACGCTACATGGGTGCAAAGCAAGTGCGAAGTTATTTTATGATAGTGATTACCTGATTCGGACCCAGTAGCTTGAAATTAATTAGAATCGAATCCAATTCTGATGTTATTAAGATAAGCAAACATTTCATTTATAATATTTGGTTGTGAACACGATTAAGTAAACGTTCCACATTAATAATTTAATTTCGATAGTATAAATGTGAATAAAGGAATGAAGAAAACATTTTGAAACTGCTCTTTATTGACTGAAAATGCATTGTGTCTCGATGTCTCTTAATGCTAATAACGACACGAGCGCTTTACAACAATAAAAATATCTGCTATGTTTAGATTTATTTAACTTTTTTGTTGACACGTGCATTCACACACAAATACAAAAGAAATTCATAAAAATTACCAAAGCATTATTATAACAAAAAATAATACAATTTACAAATAAAGATAAAAATAAAAATACTAATTTTTTCCTGAAATATTTTTGATTACTCATTCATATAAAAATAAAAAAATATATATCTATTTCATAAAAATAAATCTAATTTGATCATTTTTTTACATGATATTTTAACATGAAACCCGATTGTGTAAAAACTCGCGCTTTGTCAAAAATTGTATCTCCGTGAATAGCTATTCAAGAAGATATATACTAAAACAAATGTAGATGATGTCGTTAAAATACTATAAATTTTATTACTGCGTCTTTACGAGAGCTTCGGTTATAAATCCTATTAAAACTTCTTTTCTTTTCCCATAATTCCAACTGAAACGAACCGATTTCTTTTCAACTTATTTGTATCCTAGTATTTACTTATCCGTAAGTGGCAACGTCGAGTATTTGTGAAGCTATAATAGAGCTGGGGTTACTTTACTCTCCACAGTGTTTTACAACTTACTTTCATAGCGATATGAAGCAGTTTCTTTATAAAGTAGTGTGTGATATTTGAATATTGTTTACAGCATAAAAAGACTGATGTTAAATTCCCAATTTTCATTTTACATTATGGAAAGATGTACCTGATTCCTGACTTACATAGTTCATAACCATGCATGAAAATGTTTTACTGCAACTGAGATGCTTACATACGTCAAATTTTGCAATTTTTAAAAAAATTTGCTTTTAAAAAATAGAGGGTGTTTCGTTCATTCCATAGATGTATCATTTAGGACATTTTGATAAATAGAAGGTACGAACAAATTAAATTTTAATAAATGTAAACAAGCTTGCCCTCCATAGAGAAAAGTACATATATTTGCGTTTTTTTCATATGTTTTTTTTAAGGATTCTGGTACACTTTCCTCAGAATTTATTTTATCTAGAATGCTGATATTTTCTACATTATCATATGAGGATCTTTCTTATAGAGAGAATTTAATTTTTTAATAAATACTCACTCACAAATTTTAGGTATAGCGCAATATTTGTATAAAAATTAAAAGAAGTCTGAAACATGAAATTTAAAATTTTTAAATTTTTATTATTTGAGTTATAATTATATTCAGTGTATAGAATTCTATGTCTATATGCTCAAACATAGTTATTTTCTTTCTTTCCATAAGCAGATACAAATGTATACAAATATCTCATTGTTATAACAGATTTATATTTCTTTTAGTTTAAAAAAAAGGAAGATTACTCAAACTAGGCCTAAAATAAGGTAATTTTTCTTTGTCTAAGTTTACCTTAAAGGAAAGCGTTCATTGAATACGTAACGAATTAATTGCACCAATTTTTTTATGTGAGTGTTAGTGTTGTTAAATTGAAAAGAGAGAGAATAAGCTTAGAGAGAAAAGGTTTATTGGTAATAACACTGTTTGATACTCTAAAAAAATGTAGGAAAACTGTTGTATTACATCAGAATTGCATCATTGTTGTATTACTCACATCGAGAATGAGAAATACTCTTTTCACTCTCATAATTACACTACAACTCTACTGCAAAATGAAATTGGAACCAACTAATTAACAATTTTACATCAATTCCTTTTAAATAACTGTTACGGATACAGTTATAACAAAATAGTAAATGATTTTATTAAAATAAGTATAATATACTATACTACCAAACGATTTTTTGAAGAATGTTATGATAAATCGAAATTTGAAACAAAATATATATGTAGAAGAAATAAAATATTTTTTTATTGCGCATTTATGTGATTTGCCTTGCAAAGACTAAAAAGCATTTGTGCGGACCAAGTAAACCCTGCTAATTTTGAAGGTTGACGTCATATTCATGTAGACCAGATGTCGATAAATGTCAGCTACTCGCTTAATTTTCGTACTTCGACAAGAAAGAACTTAAGAGTTTTGATGGAATTCTATGGGTTCATCTGCGAGTGATGGTTCCAACCTATCACCCGCCGATTACTATAACCCGAAAAGATGCTACCAAATTTCCCTACACCGATTTGTACTGGAATACATACTCATTTTATCATATAATACAACATAATTAAAAGTATATAAATGTTGATAATTTTTGATTTCTGTGCAAATTTAAATGCATCGATCATAAAAGAAGTATCATAAAATTATTAAACCCTCAAAATTATCTAATTATGCATCTTAGAACAACCATATTAGTTTAATTTAAATTTTATTCTTAACTTTCACTGAGCTTATTAGTTTTATATAATTTATACTACGCAATTATATATAGTTAAATATTAGTTACGTAGATGCAGATAAATGGTAGGCAAATGGGCTTATATATATGATTATTTTGTCTAAACGATATATATATATATAAAACCTTGACATGCCTAATCTGTTGCTTGAAATATTAAATTAAACTGTCTCTTATTGATTCTCTCGGATTTCAGTGAGTAGAAAAACTAGAATTAAGGGTTCGATTCATGTGAACCTTTTATCTGTTTCTTCAAATATTCTTCTTCTTAGAGATTACGAACTTCTTGTTCCGACATCTCACTTTGATTCGCAATCATTATGTAACCTAACTTCCAACTTTTAGATTCATTTCTTAGCTACTTATAAGTGCAATTTATTCTATTTATTCCCTACACTTCACAATTTTAATGTAATGTACATAAATCACGTTTTATTCATTGGGTGGAATTTTAAACATAATCAGAAAGAAAGCCTAAGAATTAATTGAAGGAAAAATCACGATAGCGTCCTACGTCACACCTTAAGTTCTGTACTCAGATTTTTGCAAACTATCTGTTAATTTTGATTGTGTTAGGATTTAGAAATCTTCTCAGAAACTTGAAGCCTAGTACAAGTATTCATGAAATTCCTACACTATGTTGTGTTAGAATGCCGTGTCGTATGATGTATTCCCAAATTCTCGAACTGCATTAAAGTGAAACTTTGTTACACGAGGGATAATGTAGTTAGAATTAAAACGTGAACAACGCATTTTTATGCTATTTATTATGGATTTAGCTATAAAACCTGTAATACTACAAATTTAGCACTGTATTTCATGAAATCAAAAAAGAAAAAAAAAACATGGACCCATACTAATTAATAATGATAAACTGATTTCAATTCTTCCTCATATTCAATAATTTCATCAGTTCAAGGGAAATTGAAACTGAAAACAATTTATAAAATATTCGTTCAATAAATCATTGAACATTTTGTTCTAATTTATTCTTGTATATCAAGATTATTACAAAATGCAGTGGTTTTTTTTTTTTTTTTTAAATTTTAGTTTTAACTAATTTGTATTTTATTGATTTGAATGTTAAAATTTAATACCAATATTTCTATTAAAAAAAATTTGAAATAAAAGAAAGCTTAAGATAGATAAATTTTCTTCCTTATTGATGCTATTTAATTAATTCCTTTCAAATGATACTTTTTTTGTTTTTGTTTTTGCACAACCCATGGTTAAATAAGGAAATATTAAGCCTTTACAAGAAATCCTGACGAACACGATATGTGAAAATGTTAATCTGTTTAAAGCTTAGTAACCGGATTAATAATTTAAAAGATATTTAGTGAAAAAGAGATTTGAGGCCACGAAACGTCAGCCGGAAGATCGTCATATTGCTACCTCTGTTCAAAAATAAAAATTATGTAAACAAAATTATGAAAAGGGTTTCGAAAAATTCTATTAACAAAGAGACAGTTAAATTTTTAAAAGATTCGATATGTGTAGAAATAGAGTTAGAAACCTGCGAGCCGTCAACATCAAAACTCACCATGAATTCACATCGTCTGAATATTATACAAACCAAACCAATAAAAATAATTCTAAATTTTTTTTATCTATAGCAAGACAGTTGAAATTTGAAAAGGAATAGAGATAAACTAGAATATTTCAAAATCGACACCAATTAAAAATGCATACATTTCGATAAATATTTTAACACAGGTTGCTTGAAGTATTTTTTTTAAATGCCTATCTCCCATAGTTAAAAAATATTACTTTTCTATTTAAAAAAAACAATTCCTACTCCTGCATTTTTAAGGGCCTTTTTTTTTTCAATTTAATACGCAAAGGGACTTTTCTTTCTTTTCTATCTCTGTTGCTGTCCACGGCATAATTGAAGTTCCACTTGTTTGGATCTGGAAGAATACATACTTTTACGACATTAATAAAAACTCATTGGACATTATGTAAAGCAATAAATATCCGTTTTAATGTGATATGAATCATGTCTTCTTTGTATCACGTAGACGTCGTAACGCACGTCGTTTTCGCGCGATGTTCCCTTTTTTTTTCTTTTTTCCCGGGATAAACATCGCGGATCGAATCATTTTTCTATTTATTCTATCGAAGACAAAGATACTGAAGGGTCTTCCTTCCATCCACGATTTGTTGCGACCACCGAACGTGATGGAGAAGTGCCTAGCGTGATATTGACAGTCCAATAAAACACCATGTTAATGTATTGATACCGGACTTCATGCGCTGCAGACGATATTGATGTTATCTATGAATTCTGTCATCCAATAGAAATAAAATGATGTATCAGCCGGTCGAAAGATCCTGTCGATACGCAAATAAAATGCAGAAACATGTATTACATACACCCATAGCTCAAAAGTTGTGCAGCAATTAGAGCAATGAATACTTTAGGTACTGTTTTATATGCCGTTGAGAACTTCCAAGGCTTTTAGATAACATATGGAGTTTGCCCTAGTTTTTTATCACTTCGTTTAATGTGATCTTATTCTTTTCTATTGATTATTTTTCTTCCACCTTCATTTTCTAAAATTGGTTTATGCAAATATAT
>BMAW01058244.1:658835-680799 GCA_019974015.1 Nephila pilipes | reverse complement strand
TGAAACAATTCGAATTTATGCCGTGAACTTGAGGCAGAAGGAGTTCTTAAGGTTTTATTACTAAGATATAGTCGAGATATATCTGGATAAAATTTTATTCTGCATATTAATTTGATCTTAATGAATGTAATATTTTTAATTGCAGCTCTTCATAATGATTTACTTAGTTTCAGGAAATCGTAGACTGAAGTCATCTGCAGTATGAAGAGGATAGAGTTCAATCTGCGGATTACTTCAATCGACGGCTCCCTGAAACTAAATAAATCGACATGAATAGCCTGTAATTAACAGTGTTATGTACATAAGGATCCATTAATATGCAGAGTAAATTTTATTCAGATATTTCTGTTATTTCTTAGTAATAATTAAATCTTAGGAACACCTCTTTGAATTTAGAAAAATATATAATATTTTTCTAAATTTAAAGAGGAGTTGAATATATAAGCATCTTATATGTTACTTTTATCCTAATTGTATCAAAGCAATGTATTAATTATGTTTTAAATGTTAATAAATAAATATATTATAAGAAGAACTGAATACGGTCAAAATTTTAGAAGAGGAAATTTAATATAATATACAAGATATGGTATTGGATAATTCTTCCATAATATGTAGTTTTATTTAACACGCACTATTTTCTTTTCTTTTATGTAATTTTCTTTTAGGTTAGTTGAGAGTTCAGTATAATAAAAATCGATACAATTAAAGCTTATCTATTTAAATATTTTCATAAATTTAATTTCAAATAAAGTTTTTTAACACTTTTGCAACTTGTTCTTTTTCCTAAAACTTTCATACAGATCGGTATTTTAGTGATAAAAAGATATTTCAACATATATGCATTAAAACTTCGATAATTATTTTTGTAATTGATATTTCGGGAGTTGTATATAAGTAGTATTAGTATTGTTTTTGTGAGTATAATAGTCAATGAAATACATTTCTTAGTGTTACGGTACTTTACAGTATTTGAGTACATTAAAATTAGAAATCCATTATATCGCTACATTTCTATTGTGGCTACATCATTTCATTTTAAAGCATTTTGGTAACTTTAAAAATTTTGATACTTGTTTATTATGATACCTATTTGCTTCATGATACATATACGAGAAGTCATTATTAAAAAATAGCTCAGCTATTTTCAGAAAATTCTTGAATTAACTCTATACCAAGATTTCTTTCAAATGGTTCTAAGAGTGGTATAGTGTATCAATATCATCTCACACATCACTAATATCAATTTCTGATTCACTGTCACTATTTTCCTTCTTCTCTGATACAGAAGCACTATCACTGTGTGTTTCACATTAAATTAAGTTTTCACCTTTTTTAATAGGTACAATATCACTATCATCATCACAATCACTCGGAAAATCTACTATTTCTTCACTAATTTTTTTCCCAAGTGCTTCAAATGTATCCATTATGGTAACAAAAAAAAAAAAAAAAAAAAACGCAAATTAAATTTACATGTTGATCACTGCTAAGTAACTAATTGACGGCAAATCACTTATATAATTGGAAATATATGCATTAAGAAATTAAAGAGCGTTACCTACTGTAAATATATAAACTATATAATCCCATTATTCTCTAAGAATTTATCAGGAAAGCACACACCTCACGCAAAGCGAAGGTTCTCAATTTCCGAAAACAACGTTTCTTTTAATGAGAATTCTCTTTTTCCTATACGAATGTGTTAAATTATGAAAAATTAAGAGTGATAGTAATCTTCAAGAAATATTGGATGAAGAAAATGTACGTCCATTAAAGGATATTAATTAGAAAAATACAAAATGAGTGATTTTATATTTCAATTGACTTAAAATGAAAGGTTAATAATTTAATACCTCGTTTGAAAGGCTTAATTTTGTACTATATGTATTATTTGAAAAAATTTTGAGTTTTGCAATAAATAAAATAGTAAGTTAATTTGGTATACTTCCATATCAAATGAATTTACTATAATGCTTAGCTTTCAAATCACGAAATTCAATTAATTTTTTTTCCTTCTTTACTTTTATATTGTTTTAATGGAAATGAAGACTGACTGTTGGGCGTACTTAAATAATGTACACACGGTTTTTTTTAAAAAAAAATTGCATCACATCCTGATTGTATTATGTATAATTGTAACCAAATTAGACAAGGAGAATTATCCTTTGATTCAATTTATGAAAATTAGTAGTCTATTAGCAATTGCTTAGTTTTAAAAAAATATGATGCAAATTTTGAAGGATTATAATCTTTTGTAAATTATTTTTAAATATTTTCAAAATATGTACATTAAAATGTATTTTATTTCAATTTACTATTATTACCCATAAAGTTGTAAATTTTTGCTGGTTAAACAACCCAAAAAATAAAACTAATTTTTCATTGTTTATTATTTTTCCAATGCATTAATTCAATTTCTTCAAAAACAGAGCTAATTTCGTTCGTTGTTTTATATTTCTCCACATACAGCAGGACATCTTTAAGTCAGACTCTTTTGACTCGGATCTTCGGATAACCCGGATTAGCCCCCCCCCCCCCATTTTTTTTTTTTTTTTAAATTTTAAAAGTGATCTTCTAATTTCCATAATACCATCCATTTATTTCACACACACACACATCTACGCCTTTTCTAAAATTATTTTCCCTATTTAAATCTTATAACATTTATGATTGTATAAAAGAGGGGAAAGGGGAGGGGAGGACAAATTTTCTTTGTAAGTCAACAAAACCTTAGTTGCACTTCTTATTACCAGTGCAAATGGCATGCCTAAATGCAGCAAAATTAAATATCGTTAAGCGCAATTTTATCGTTCACAGACTAGACGTTTTTATTTTTCTATAAATACGATTTACTCTAGATTTGTTCGATATTAAGAGGGTTTTCTATAACTATGTTTTATTTTATTTAATCCCCCCCCCATTTTCCTGTTATCCTGAATTTTATCGGGATATCTAAGAACCGCTCTAGTCCCAATTATTCCGACTTATTTAGTTTTTTTTTTTTTTTTTAAAGAACTGTAACACAGCTCCTATAATCACTGTTAACAATGTTTACTACTGTTAAAATCAGTTACAACTAGATTACATCTAAATAGTAGGTTATAGTACATTACATCGTTTTACAGCAATTTTATGACTATAAAAGCTTTAAAATATTTTTTGTTCAGTGCAATATGTGATATCATCCATAAAATTACGTTTATTCTTTTGTCGTATAAATCATCAGGGTTTGAAATATATGTATTTCGAATTTTGCAACTTCATAGAGCAATAAATATCACCTGTTCTGCCGTCATTATCAAATAACGCGTTTCTACTATTTTTTTAAAGCTTATACATTAAGAGTATAATATTATCTTTATTTTGTATGCTCCATGCTACAGGAAATGATTATGTAAATTTTTGCAGGCAATTCATAAAAGAGTTTCTTTTTTATAAACTCAGATCACAGATAAAATTTTTTTTATGAAAGTTAAGTCAATAGTAAAATCGACTCATCTTGACTTATTCATGCGGGCTTACGTATTGGTATCGACAAATTTTAATTGTTATTATAAATAATTGAGATATCTCGATAAAATTTATTCTGCATGATAACTGATACCTATGTGCACAATATTGTGAATGATAACTATTCATGTTGATTTGTTTGGATTAAGGACCCCGTAGATTGAAATAATGCACAAAATGGAGTTCACTCTGCTAAATTCTACAATGGCTTCGAAAAATCAAAAAACGCGTAAAGAAATTTAAGACTCTGGATGGTGATTGAGATTAAAAGTTTTGAGAATAATGAATAAAAATTAAATTTCTATAGCAATTATTTCTTAGCTAAAATTACCGATACACCGAGATAATTAAAAATTTGTTAAAAAATTAATTTTATTAAATCAAAAGGGAAATATATCTTTTGAAAACAATGAGTGATATTTTTTCAATTTTCCTGGAATTAAATGACGCTTATCGGAACTCCTTTCTATCTCTTAATTACTTTATCTCATTTTGAAATGAAGAGAAGATGACAAAAATTTATATTAATACATTATCGATTTGACTTTAGTTTTATATTATTTTCTGCATTTGCTCGGAAAAATACTTCACAGTTTGTTCCGAATTGTAATTACATTTTTCATAAATATACTTAATTTTTAGACAGTATTATTATTACATGACATTTTAATTGTGGTTGATGAAATTAGTAGAAATTATTATTGCATGACTCTCAGGGAAAATTTTTGAAAGGGGCGGGGGCACTCTTTGTATAGATATCCAGTTATATTTTATGACTATTTCTATCGTTAAAATTTTTTAATCCTTCATTTTTTACATAAATTTCAATCTTTAAAATTTCTAGAAATCATTGCATGTAAATAAAAATACATAAAGTAAAATTCTATGTCACTACTTCAACTCTGTTATATGTATAATTTCTCTTTCGCTTATTTTCACACGTTGTAACAAAAGGTTAATAAAAGAATAAAGTAAAATATATGAACCAGAATTCCATGACACACATTTCTCTTAATACAACTTCTTGTCCTTCACTCTTTAATCATTTTTAAATCTGAAGGCTAATAAGTGAAAAATACAAGTATCCAAAATTCGATTACATGACACTACTTCTACTGTTATATATATAATTGAATAAAACATAATTTTTAAAATTCAAAAATAAACATAGAAGTTAATTCAAAGTTAAAATTATAAAAAAATATAAAATCACAACTGACACACACAAGACACAAAGCGCACTCACACACGCACAAGACACACACACACGTATATATATGTTCTTCATTTATTTTCATACATTACAATCCTTGCGGGCAAATTAATTTAAAAGTAACATTTTAAAGTTTATAAGATTATAAAAGTCCAATGTGACCACCAGGGAAACACAAAAGATATCCATTTGATAATAGAACTCATCCAACACTTTTTTCAGCATGCTCGGCGTTAACAGTTTAAATGGCTGTAGTTATGCGAGTTTGGAATTCGTCAATGTCTGCCGGTAGCGGAGGAGAAAAATACTTCATCTTTCAAATGGCTTCAAAAAAATATCGTAAGTAATTAAATCAGAGCTTCTAGGGGACCATTGATCAAAAGCAAACTCTTCATCTGCTTCACATCTAACCCGCCGTATCGCACCGCAGGATATCTTTTGTGTTTCTGGTGGTGGTTATATTGAAGATTTATAAGTTTATAAAATTTAAAGAACTATTTTTTAATTAATTTGTCCAAAAAAGACTGTAACTTATTTAGTATTGTAATTATAGCTATTCAAAGTTGAAGTGTTCTTTTATAAAAACGCTGTAAATAACTTTTTTTTTCACTTCTTAAAAAAAATTCAGCTTTTAAAATATCGAAATTTAGTATCTATTTATACGAAGTAAAATTCCTTGACATTACTTCTGCCATTCGATTTTTTTTTCTCTCACCACGGTTTTTTTTACACATATTTCAATTCCGAATATTAATAATTGGTCAGCAGCAAATCATTGGGAGAGATTTTCGATTATTCGAGCCAATTTCTCGAAAAAAAGAGAGGAAATAAAGGTGAATCCTTCCCACCGCAGAGAGTCTCACCCAAAATAACCGCTCTCTCTTCTGGGAATTCGAACGAAATGTTTTTTGAAGTGTGAACGCTCTTTTTTTCCTGCCTTCCGGCACGCACTTCTCGTATTTCATATCCTCAATCACTCCTTTTATTTATTTATTCCATATGCACACATCTACCGATGGGAATCCCTTGCCCGGAACCTATTTACACGCAGTTCGACGATTTTGCATAAAAGCTGGCCCTGTATCGTGCGTGCCGAGAGCCCATATCGGGTCGTGCCCAGCGAATGAACTCCTCCGAGCTGAGAAACGGTAAATAAACCAGTCCGACACATTCTCTCGCGCAATCTCCTTTTTTTAACCTTTACACACTCTTCCAAGCCTCGGTTTCGAACTTTTAAGTATTTTTTGGTAAGATAAACTAACCTCAAAACATGTGGTTTCATACGGGGCACATGTATTTCTTTGTTACAACAATCAAATATTTCTCATGCTGGTCAGCAACTTCACCTTTGAATTAAAGCTATACAGTACCCTGAAAATAACAAACACGTCATTTTTTTTTTGTATTTTTTGGGTGGCTCATCTTATAGGAAGCTTATACAGCTTCTAATTTTAGATTTGGTATCCAATTAATTTTAAACAGGTTCAAAGTTAAACGTTGGAACGTTAAAAAGTTTAGAAATATTTCAGAACACAAACTGCCTTTTAACCAATTCATCATTAAAACACTTAGCTAATTTCATTCATTACATGAGAACATACTTTTGAAATGAAATAAAATTGTTGAATTATAAAGTCACGAAAAAAAAAGAAAGAAAAGAAAAAACTGAAACTTGTGGTTAAATTGCTTCGGTTTAAAACTGAGAAATAATTCGAAAGTGTGTCGTACAAAACTGGTTATTTCTAATTTTAATTTTAATTATTGTTATTATTATGTTCAAAATTTTTACGAAACTATTATGTTTAGATTAAGCTGAATAATCCATCATCGTAACGAATTTTATCAATATTTTGCAAGAAATATATTTGGAGTACGAAAAAATATATTTAATCTTATTTAGTTAAAATGGTGTCTTTTTCTTAAATTGGAAAATAATATGTTTAAAAATTAGAGCACTATAAGCGCTGTCAGTTTTTGTTTTATTCCTTTATAAACTTTAAATGCATTTTTCTCAGACTTTTATTTCTTTTTATATACAAGTGTATTTTTCTTTCTATTCTCTAAGACTTTTTTTCCCGTTTATGTTAGAATCTTCACATTTTATATAAGTACTTTCATATATATGTGCTATAAAAGTTGTTATGGATTTATGTGTGACAGAACTCTAGTATGTTTTAAAGAAATGTTAAAATGTTTATATTTTAAGAATTTTCATGTTTATATTCTGGTTTAGCTGCAGAAATAATTATTAAAATTCAGCAAAGGGCCAGATTTTTAATTTCATCCTAACTATTTGTCTCCAAAAATCAAAGAAATATGAATCACTTGAAATAACTGAATTTTTTAAAATTTGAGTACTTTATGAAAGTTTAAAGAACTTAAAAAATTAAAAATAATTAATAATGGCTGGGCAAACTGATGTGGTTTTTTTTTTTTCGAAATCAGATTAATAATATAATCTGAAAATAAATAATTATTTTTAATTTAGTCTCATAATTTTTTTTAAAAAAAGTGTATCGTTCAGTTACCATGAAGTTAAAAAAAAAAAAGCTTAACAAACATTTATACATTTGAACATATGTAACGTCCTGGTTTCACTTATCCCATTTTAATTGTGTCATCACAATTAAGTAAAGCTCAATCGATAATTTAATAGTCGGAAAAAAAAATTAAATCAAATTGATCTTATTCGAATATTCCAAATTCAACATCTATATTATTATGTATGTGAAACAGGTCCTTACACGCTTTCGAATGTAAAGCTTAATATTATAAAATTAAATTTTATGTTACCGCCAGACTTCTGGATCCGAGTCACTACTAAACTCGCAATCTAGATCCGACTAGATATTCATCACTTATGAATATTTAGTCGTGATGATTCCTTTATGTTTATCTCTCAGTTAACATATTTCTAACCTAACCACTAAATTTCTCACTAAATTCTTCTCTGCTTTAAATTCCATCTCATCAAAACTTATTCACTACACTTAAATATTACTAATCTAATTTACGTAAATCACTGTTCATTCACAAGAAGATGCTCAAAAACTGCACATCATATTTAAGTTCCCAGAAGTTATCTGAAGGGAAATATGCATGAGATCTCTGCTATGTATAGAAATATTAAAACAATTTTTGGTACCCTAAACTAACCATAAAACATGTGATTTCACATTAGATTTGACATCATATTTTGTTACTCAGTTATATATTTATCAAGCTAGGCAGCAATTTCTACTTTGGATTAACTGCCACGAAGATGAAAAGTTAAACAAGCATCTAGGCTATATGCACGTATCTTTTGCTTCGAAATTAAATTTAAGTAATTAATTGAAAAATAAAATAACATAGCTTAAAGATTTAATTTCATTATAATAAAAGATAAGAGCTACGAACTCGATTCCGGGACAGTGAGTGTGATAGATGGTTAGTTTCCCACTGATAAAAATTTGAATACATCTAGTGTCATGGAAATTTATTTACTTTTAGTATTCTAATATTTTGGGTATTAAATTTTATTTCTTTTCGAAAGTTATGAATATCTCTATATTCTAGAATAATATAGTTACGTTTTGATGCTGATATTTTGAAGAATTTTTATTTTTTTTTCAGACTGAAATTTTTTTATAGTTCAATTAGAGAAAAAAAATACCCAAAGAAAAATAATCTTAGTGTAGAAGTGAAATAAAATTATATTTGGAAGTCGAATATCGTCTTTAAAATTAAACTCCGAATGCGTTTGATGGATGATTTTATAAATATTATATATTATAAATGTATTATTATAGTTTCGTAATAAGAGTTTAGAAAATAAATGTAAATCCACAAAGAATAAATGTAAATTTCATTAATATAAGACACTTGAAAGAAAAGGGATAAGTAAAGTATGAATTGAAAGACGAAACGTTAAGAGTCAATTATTATTGTACAAAAATAAAAAAAAAATTAATCTCTTCAAATAAAAATCTAAATTTTTGCATTGCTATTTTAAATATAAATTTATTAGAATTCAGTTTAAACTTAATTATTTTTAAAAAAAAAAAAAGGAAAATGAAAGAGGATGGATCTTTCAGAAATAGCATTGTTGAAATGAATATCATGAATAATTCCGAATCAATTCCCGCTGTATATGAAGACAGTTACATTTCATTCTATGTAAAATAAAACTGTTGAATGCTATGTATATTTATGAAAGAGAATAAACTTAAATAGAGGTTTGTCTGAAAATTGACTTTAAATTGATTAGATTTAATTTGCTATCAATTGCTCATGTGGTATGAGATGCTCAAAAAATGTATATATATATATATATATATGTTATTTTTAATTATGAAAATATGTATTTTAAGAGTAACTTTTTCTTTTTGTCCGTAAATATATTACATATATGTGCAAAGGCAGATATTCGTATAATTAAGTGCGGTTTACATTACTGGAACATTTTGAAACACTTTATTCGATTTTACAAGGAAAATAAAAAAAAAATATTACTGATTTGACACAAACCGTATTTAGTTTTGAACCTAAAATTTTTGTGAATTATCTTAAGAAAAAATTATTTAACCATTTTCCATAAGTAAAATCCTGTATAATTAACATCAGAAAGGAAAATTAAATGATAGGAACAAAAATTAGAATTGCAAACATATAAATCTACATTTTTTTAATTTCCTTTTCTATTTTGCTATTTGTGATATCACTGAAGAGGAATTTCCGATTTCTGAGCTAAATTATTTTTTAAAAAGCTACGGGGAATAAGATGGAAAGGATCAGAGGCAGTGAAAATATAAATCTACCTCTTTAACAGAAATCTGGAAACATGTGCCTGATTCAAAATGTCAACATTTAAAGAAAGCTGCTAACCGTTTAATTTTAATTTTTGATACAACCTATTTTTGCAGTGAATGTATGTTCCAAATAAAGATATTCATTAAATCGAAATATCGCCCACAATTGACCAATCATCCTCTCTCACATAATTATTGCGAATGGTTTTAACTATTTTTTTATTTAAAATTTCAAATGTTTCACGAAAGGACTTCGTTTGCTGTTATACATTTTATTAAAACGTTTTAAATATATTTTAGTTTTATTCTTAAAACTTCGAAATATTTGATTTGTCTTTTCTTTCTTTTAATTATATTTTCATACATATGTATACTTTATGTAACGCGTAAGACCTGTATAGAATATGTGTAACCACGGGAATTTAATTGAATTAAATAACAATTCGTGTGTTTATTACTATGTAAATAAGGCATGTTGTTATATTGTAACACTAACCTCGCAAATAAAATAGGAATAGTAAAAACAATATTTTTTAAGTTCTATTCTTCAGTGTAACGTGTTACAAATAAATACACAAATACAAGTCGGTAGTTTTATTTCTATTTCAGGTAAAAAAATAACACTATACGACCTTTTTCATGCAATACGAAGCATGCGTAAAATATTATTACCTTCTCTTCCCTGTAACGATATCAGTTAATAAAAGCTAATAAAATCCTCGAAAGGGTAGCCCCAATGTTATTCTACATAACGTAAATTTTTAATAGCAAAATGACGCCCAATTTATCCCGATGCACCCAAAAATTATTTAATGATTTTATTTAAATATCAATTTTTTACATGTATCTTCTTTGTTTTTAAAGCAATGAAAAAGAAATGATTGCTTTCGAATAAATGCTTTCTATTTAATAAAATTATTTAAACGCTTGGTTTTGGCAATACTACTTATATTTTATGCTGCTAACTGTGGAACAATAAAAGAGCTAAAATTAATGAATGATTTTAATAAGATTTGAACAAATTACGCAGAGCGATAACAGAGGTCGACAAAAAAAAAGTAGACCGAGAAATATTCGGATTCATAAAATCAAACAATTGCTCTACTAAATTTAAAAATAATTTAAATCGCTACGATATTTAAAGCATACAAGAAATATTAAAGGCATAATTTTTCGCATGTTGAAAAAAATGGTAAATAAAATCTGACGTGATAAGTAAAGACGATTAGAAATTCTTATGACGACAAAAGAATTTTGAGAAACAAAGAATGAGTAAATAATTTATAAAAAATTTATAGTGTACGAATTTCGACACATTTAATAACTGATATTAATGTAGAAATTAACATTTTTAGGTATTTAAAGCAGATCTTACACTAGATCACTTTAGTCGGATTTTATTTTTTTCAAGAAAAGAATGTTATTATCACGTGTTGAAACTGTATTCAGCTTATGAAAATAATCTTTATGCACTGAAACACTCAGTGAACAAGAATTTACTATATAATCGATAATCAAACTCAAAATAAATGTAAACTTTTTGTTTTCATTAAACATGGCTGACCAGACTAACATTTTGAAGCTATTATCCTGCCGATTTCAAACCTTATAATTATTTTTTTTTTATCATTTTACAACGACTTTTAAGGAATCTTTAAAAGCACAAATTGCTGTTAATCCAAGAAAAAAATTGTAATTCAGTTGCTTCATTTTTTAAAAAAATTATCTTTTAAAAAATTCTTTTATTATTTTATTTAATTAAATTTTAATTCTATCACAAAAGAAGATATATTTGGTTTGGAATATAAGAACTGAATTGAACTTATTTTGATAAATATCATATAATTTCTCAAGATGAAATTTGTGCAGCAATTTACGATTGCGTATTTAATAGACCTGGTCTACATTATAATCGAATATGTACCTGCTTGTTATGTGTCTTCTAATTAAGACACATAATATGAAAGTAAAATAATTTGTAATAAAATACGTGTGAGTGAAAAAGTGATAATTCAAACTAAATGCAATGAAATGTATTGGTGTGGTTTTATTAACTTCGCATTAGAAGCAATACGAGGGCTGTTGGCGACAAACCTCGTAATTTTGAGCCTCGATCAAGTGGCGAGGAAGACCCATGCGCTGACATCACCCTCTTCTAATTCCATACCACACCAAAGGCAGGAATTTGGGAGCCTCGACAGATTTATCGTGCATCAGTCCTGGCTACTCGGCGAGTCTTTAAAGGCATCAAGGCTCGAATCCCCGACTCGACGAAAACCGCCGGCCGCGAGTCCGCGACCATGACCAATAGGCTACTGGAGTCACAAATGCAACGCTTTAAAGTCAGTGAACATTCAAATATAATTAAAGAGCCATACAGTTAGAACAGCAATTATAGGAAAGTTGTTTGAATATTTTTGATTATTATCCATGAAATCTTGTAAGATTTTATCTCATAAAATCAGAAAAAAAAATTATTGAAATACTTTATTTTTAAATAAATTTTAATGCTTAAATTGAAATGAATTTTTAAATTATTCAGCCGTACAAAATTTTGATACCTATTAATTCGATATTACTTAACTCATTAAAATATCTCCAATTAAGGAAGAATGAATTTTATAAGATAAAAATATTTGCTCATATTATATTTCAGATTTAGCAATCTGTGATTAAATTTGAATTGCAATATTATTACTTAAAATTTTAATGCTTTACTAATTTCACATAACATACGAAAGGGAAAAGAATTTGAAAAAATATTGTTTTTTATTTTAATTTTTGATTGTTTATTAACGTCACACTTCGAAGCAACACGAAGGCCACCCGGCTACAGCATTTAAATTTTAACTTGTGATATTGGCTGATTCATTACATTTAATTAAATTCACTTTAGAGCTTCGCAAAAGCTGTTAATGATAGACATTATCCATGGTGAGATGAAGAGATTAATACCTGAGTTGATACTTAATTTTTCAAACTCACCACGGGCGGACTTTTAAAATTCCATTTCCGAAAATTGGCTGAGATATTAAAATGCTTCAATTTTAGCATTTTTTTTTTTTTTTTTTTTGTTCTACTGTTTAAAAATAGAGAGCGCTTCGCTAATTCCATAAATTGTATTTTTTAATTAATATATATATATTGTTTAAGAGAATTCAATGAACTTTATTCCACATGTGATTTAAAGTTAATTTTTAAAATTGTAAACACGCATCCACGCCATACCTGTGTTTGCGTTTTTCTCAAAATATGTTTTTTTTTTTTTTTAAAAAAATCTGGTACACTTTTTTAGTTTTAATATATATATATATATATATATATGCTTTTTCCATAAACAGATAGATAAATATATCAATGTTAAATTGTAACTTCAATTGCTTTTAATTTAAAAAAAAAAGTGAGGATTATTTGAAATTGACATAAATTAAGCTCATTTTTCCATGTCGAAGGCGTCTGTTACCTTAACCATCATTATTACTTAAAATGGTTTCTTGATGAAATCAGTACTACAAAATTTACGATTTTAGCTTCCAAACAGCCACGATCTCGTCCAAAAATCGTATAACGAAAAATAAATTATAGTCTTACTGTGCATATAATCATAATGACACCAATCAAAACAATTTAAACCGAAAATCCTTTTCATAAAGTCTGAGTGATTGCGAAATTGAATCATAAATACTGTTGAGTATAGGAAGAGAACCACTACAAACAAAATAAAATTTAAAAAGAATTCAGATGCCACGATATTCTTTACAATAAACATAACATCTTAAAAAATTTCCTTTGTTGATCAATTGATACCGCCATCATAAAAACAAGTCACCGCTAACAACCCTAATTTATTCCCGCATTCACCGAAAATCACGCTTTGACCTTTACAATACCAAAAATTAAAAAAAAGAGAGAGTAGCCTCATGACAGAACCAATAACGTGTAAACACATGCTAGACACGTCTTTCCTCACTAATAATTTTATGAAACGTCGAAGGGATAAAACCGGAGATAAGTCAGCATAAACTCTCCTGACACGACGGGCGCGCAAAAAAGACAGATAGGGGGTCATAAAGATAAGAGGAATTCCGCACCAAGAGACAGGATGGGTTTTTTTTCTGTTTTTTTTTTCGGAGAGGGGGTCCAAGAAAAGAAGTCGGTGCCCCTTGGGGATTCCGCTGCAAAATAGGGTAGTAAACAGGAGAACCGTTAAAAATTTCTACGACCAATCAGTGGATGGCTCTGAGTAGAAGCATTTTTTGATAGGGAGGTCTCGCGTACCTCGTGGGCATCGGGTTACGTCATAACAGGGGCAGATAAGAAGAGTAATGGGTCTTCGTGCTGATGACATTAGCTAATTTCTTGCCAGACGATAGATTTTAATGGGTTTCGAGAACTGGAGAAGATGCTGTGTGTTGATTCAACTTAGTATCAACTGGGTCTCAATCGCTTGTGCAATTTGGAACGTTCCGGTAACGATAGTTCTGGTGGAATACCGGAGGGTTTCTGTTGTAAAGATGAAACCTGATGCAACCCAGGCATTGCAACAGTAACAATCGAAGGAAAAATTAACCTCAACTATTCGATAAATTGCGCATAAAATAATAATCAGGTGCGAAACAAGAAATAGATTTTGATTAAATTTTTTTCTTCTTTTTACTAAATCTAGATAGAGCATTCCTCGGTGTTGAAAATAAATTACTATATAAAGATCCATTTCTGTTTTTTCATTGCATTCAAGAATAATAATTACAATTATCTCAAGATATATTTAATTAATAATTTATCCTTTGTTTTAATTTTGATATCTGAAGAGAATATTGTCTACTTTAATATTTTATCATTTGCTTTAATTTTAATATCTGAACAGATTATTACCTACTTTAATATTTTGTTGTTGGTTTTAATTTTAATACTTAATTTATAGATTTATTTCACAGAATTGCTTTTTTTCATCATTTTTGTCGTCTAAAGTTGACACTGTTTTGGTTCTTGAGAAGCTTCTGCGTTTTCAGTTATGGCAGGATGGCCTTGGTATAAACATAAAGCGAAATTCGTAGACATAGTCAATTTATTTTAGAAATTTTAAATTAATATAATTTATGACAGAGCTATTATTTACGGGTGATGGTGTTACCATATGTATACAGCTGTTAACAGAAGGCTTTAAAAAAACTCAACACTCGATGTCACTTACTCAGTAATTTTTAAGAAACTAAATTTTCTCCTATCGTTATTTTCGTTTTTATTTCATGGTAGTTGTTCCTCAAGGAACACGCTATTTATTCTAAAATCAAGATAATCTCATGCAGTCTTCTCCTTTATTAAAACTAGCTATTTATTCATTTTAAAATATTTGACTGGTAGTTTTCCTTACATTTCTTAGACGTTTGAATTGTTATGAAAATAACATCTATGATAACTGCATATTTTCAATGATTGTGAAAGGCAAAATATTATTTTTAAATCAAACTCTGTGACATCTCTTCAAACTGAACTTCAAAAATGATTAAAAGTAGGCGCAAATTATGTATAAAGTTTTCAAATGCTTCAAACAAATATAATAAAGTGATTTATTTGTTTTAATAAAACGCTAACTTTCAGGAATCAAACAACGCAAGTGCGGTACTTCTAAATAGAAATTTGTTAATAATACTATCAAAATTTAAATAACTTTTAATTTGGTTATTGTAATCATCAAAATGAGAAATGGTGGTGGGTTTTTTTTACAAAATTTAAGTATGTTCCCAGATTTAAAGGAAGTCATGTACGAGTACCTATCATAAATCCATTCATGAGATATTAAATATAATGACCTCCAAAAGCAAAAGTACAATTATTTTTTTTATTTTTCTTTAAAAAATAAAGTAAAATAGGGTTAGATGAAAAATCATAGTCAAGTCAAAGATGGGGTTTATGGGGCAAGATCCACATATGACTATAGTGCACGAATCATTCATGTGTAACTGAAGTCAAGACATCAGAAAAAGTAGGGGAAGAAAAGAAAAAAATTTGATTGCCAAAAGGAAGGATCGAAAATAGAGGAGGATCACTAAAGTATCTGGAAGGACGTCTCCCGTCTTTACCAAAGACAATAACCTCCATGGAATGAATAATTATAAGTAATTATTATAAAACTTTGTGAGATAATTATATCCGCCATTGTTTTTCTTAAAAAATTAATTTATAACAGTGGAATGAAGCTGCAAATATCTCACTATAGTAATTTGTGACATTGGGCTATTCGCGGTTTCTTTTCACTAACCTTGGGGACTTTTAATTGAGATTGATTGCTTTTGCTAAACAACCTTTGCCCAACCAAAAATGAAACGTGAATATGTAAAGTAAATACGTAAAGCAGTTAGAAATGAAGTGAAGTGGGTGAGTTAGGAAATATATAAACTCCGACTGAAAGTAGCGAGAGAGGCTGAAAGAGAAAGGCTGTAGGAGAAGTGAAACTGAAGCTATAGATAAGCTGATTGAATTAAAGGGTTAGATTAAAGATTGCTATAAGACGTCACTTTGCTGTTGTTTTCAACAGTTGATCCAGAGTCTGAGTTGCAGTCGACGAAGGATTAGTGGTAAGAGTCTGTTAGATTACTATTGGTGGGTTAATTTGAGGCTAATAGAAATATTACCCGGGATAGCATAGGGAGTTGTTGTCATAGTAAATATATGTTAATAAATTACTTAAAGATTGTTCTAGTGTCTCTTTAATTATTGTGTCGTAGTGTTTAATAATTGAATCTAGGGATGGCACAAAATGAATCCCGGGTCGGGCGGGCGTCCCAATTTTAGTGCGAATTTCTTATACTTCTTGATTTTCGGTTATTGGCAGTGGCGGCAATTGAGAATAAGAAATTAGGGGGCAAAGAAATTTATATCCAGCAAAACTTACGGGAGGGATATAAGGAGAGTAGACATAAACACAAAATTTAAACATTTAGCTACTAGTTTTTGACGTTTTCTGAGCGACTTTTGACGTAGAAGTCAAAATTGACAAATTCAGACTAACTGTACTGAGGATTAGTTTTAATACTAATAATGTGTATTTTTTTTTCAAATTTAGATTAATATTTTATGCATTACAGCTTTTCTCAAAAGAACAATATTATATATGTATCGCAATTAAATAGAAGTATTTCGAGAAATAAAAAATGATCAGTGACAATTTTATTTAAAAAAATATGGTTTGCTTATATCAAACACTAAAAATTATGATATCCCCAAATTTAACCAGTGAGTTCTGTGATTCTATACGAAACGGTTAGCCACTATGTACGAGGCTAATAACCATACCGCGATTCATGCCATTAAAGAAGAATTATTAGAGAAGATAAGACAATCAGCAACTGGTTTGCTCATAATTCCCAGTTTTTGACTGCTCAAATGGAACAAAAATTTAATTTTCCCCATTAATGTAAAGGTTTGGCCCCCCCCCCCCCTGCAGAAAGATAAAGTTAAAATTGAAAATGTGTTGTAAAATGCTGATTTTTACTAAGAAAGTAAAGGTGCTTTTCCATTTCGCCGGCGCAAATATCGCCAAGCAGACTTTATTGGCGACGATATATAGAATACATATATTCCGTTTGGCGTCGGTTGTATATTTTTTGGCGACTTTATCACTCGCGCCGACGAAATGGAAAAGTACCTAAGTAA
Source organism: Nephila pilipes (assembly GCA_019974015.1). Classification (NCBI taxonomy): domain Eukaryota; kingdom Metazoa; phylum Arthropoda; class Arachnida; order Araneae; family Nephilidae; genus Nephila; species Nephila pilipes. The sequence continues at coordinate 663,627 of BMAW01058244.1, read as the reverse complement.
ATAAGTTACGGTAGGGTTTTCCCCCACTAAGTCACAGACAAGTTTAAAACAGATGTGTGTGTGTGCATTAAAAAAAAGGCGATGAAGAAACACCATTCAGACAATTGAAATTTGATGAATGATTTCGTATTTATATTTACAATTTTGAAAAATAATCAACTGTACAAAATTTTTTATTTAAAGTATCACTGTGTCTTAAAATTAATCTACTGCTGAAATATGTCATTGTGAACTAAATTACAGATGCTTAATTATAATTACAAAGGGAAAAAACATAAGCCCATTCTTACTCTGTTTGAATACACTTAATACAAATTTTAAATTAACTAAAAATATGTTCGTGAAAATTATTGTGTGAATTTCTTGTTAAAAGAAATCGCGCTAGAATATCGAACACTTAAGTAACAACAATGAAAATTCGGACTATATCTAGAATCTTTGTGTATTATTAATGTGTAAATGACTCTCATATTTCCGAAGTCTTTATGTTTTTTTTTCCCAATATTATCATCCAAAAATATGCATACAAGTTATTGGAATAATTTATGAACAGAAACAAGTAACAGTTGTTTTTTTTACAGCTTTTATCTATTAACTCTTAACAAATTTACTTCTCAAAATTCTTGTTTCCATTGCTTGTTTAAAAAATTGTTTTATTACAGAATTTATGTATATTTATTTTTTATGTCTTTTGATTTTACTTAAAATAAAATATTTATTTACAATGTTTTGTGTGTGCATGTGTTTTTTACTGCTTAATTTAATATACATATATCTGCACTTGATTTCCATAAAAATTTAACAGAAAAACTTTAATTTAATTAATTTTAATTTTTTTAGTATTTACTTTATAACTAGTAATATTTTATTTCAAAACTCAATTCCCAAATAAAATTAAATAATCAAATAAACTATATATATTAAATAAATTAAATGAAGAAATTACACTCATTTTTCTGATCAAAATAAAATATAACTTTAAAAAAATACATTTGCCACAAATTTTTAAAATTAGGTAGCAGTTATTATATGAAAGCGTAACACATTATAAAAAAGGACCTTTATACTACATTAGAAAAATAGGTTCTGAACCTTCAAAGAAGCATTCACTAAATAATTAGTAAATTATCTTTAGAATTAGCAATATTCGTTATTTACTTTAAAAAAAAAACATCCCGTTTCATAATGGAAGGGGAAATTTCATAAAGAGTACTTCTTAAAACAAAAAATTCTTATTAAAAATGAATCATTGAATAAATTTTTATTAGCCATCAAAGAGGCTTTTGTTTCCGTGTAACCACATAAAGCCGTCCCTGACCACTTTTCAAAATAAAGTGTTAAACGCACGTGACTAGTTTACTCTTTGATTTCTTCAGACCGATTCACAATAGATGCAGTTTGAATAGTAGTCGCTTCTTTGGCGTATAACCGCTAAGAATAGATTAATAGTAAATATTTATTTTATTTTCATTTTACAGTTACAATTATCATTCTTAACTTAAAATATATCCAATTTATTAATTTACCGTTTGCTTTAATTTTAATATCTACAAAGAATATCATTACCTACTTCAATATTTTATCGTTTGCTTTAATTCTAATATTTAATTGAATAATTGAATAATTATTTTTAAAATTTAGCACTTTTAGTGGCTAAATCTATTCTTTGTAATACTTTGTATGAGACAGTTTGTGGAATGTATGGTATTTCGCAAGTTTTCCTTAGTTTTGATTTCTTTTGCATTACACTTCAGCATGGAAAATACATTTGTAAAAATCCCTGCAGGGAAAATTCTTTTAAAAAAGTGACTATTTAAATCAATGCTGATGATTTTATTTCGCTCAAAAATGCAATTATTTATCTTTATTCGATAAATTTATCCCATGGATTGACTGTCTGTACACATTGTAGAATATTCCCAGTAAAAACTATAGAATTTTTTTTTCCAAATTTATTTTTGGTGATTTTTCGATGGTCCCCTGTGTAAATGTAGCAATTTACCTGGGCCAACAGATGAACACTCCCAAAAACAACTCAATGTAATTTGATTTTTTGAAATATGTTTAAAAGTAGCGGAGGCTCATTAATTTTTGATCAAATTTAATATGAAACTGATTCAAGGTCAAATTTAATATGAAACTGATTCAAGGTCAAATTTAATATGAAACTGATGTTTGATTGTTGGTTTGTTGCTTCTTTATACGAATCATCATTCTTCATTAAGCTGCCCGAAAATGTTGAGGATGTTTTAAAGGTTTAAAATTAGGACTGGAAAAAATATCAATCTTCCACTAAGAATATCATTTAGCTTTAGCTCATATTACATTCCCCACACACATGAGCGCTGGGTCTATTTAAGCTTCTGATAATTTATTCCTAAAAAAAAAAAAAAAAAAAAAAAAAAAAAGGTTTTATTTTAAAAATTCACTTATGTGAAGAACAGGTATTTCAGCTACTTTGCAATGTAAAACAAAATACATTCAAATTATGCATCTTTTTTCCTGAATTTCAAGCGCATAAACCATTTACATAGTCCCTACACGTATGTGACGTAATGTTTCTTGATTGATAATGTAAAAATATTATGTAACATTACTCTGAATTAATTTTGACAACTGAAATTACGTATCAACTGCCCAAGGCTTTAGAGAATTTAAATGAAACTCAGATTTCAGAAGGAAAAAACAATGGTTTTAGTAAATGAGACCAAAGAAAATCAAATAATTCTCGGAGATTTTAAGTCACTGCTGATCAACATAATATGCGGAGTTCAGTGTTAAGACGTTCTCTAAAGAACTGTTTGTATTTCAAATTAATTAATTGATATCCCAGTTGTCTAATGGAATCCCAACAACATCTCACTAAATTGGAAAATATAGTGAAAAAAAAGAGATTAAAGAGGGGAAAGACTACATTAATGAAAAACCAGAGTCAAAACAGAATTTTTCGGAAAACATTAGTTTCTGTGTAGTTTGAAGCGTCTGAACAAAATAGAATAACACAAACTCTCTCTCTCTCTCTCTCTCTCATTTTGTTTCTCCAGATATCTTATTCTTTACAGATTTAAGAACTTTGATGTCTAATGGAAATCCTACCTTTATATAAAATATGCTTAAGTTTCAACAAAACGGCAACTAACTGTTTTCTCCGTCACACTTCTTTCATCTGCTTCACTTCAAATTTGAAACACATTTTTTCGCTTCGGTTTGGAGAAATGTGTAAAATAAAATTTGGAGGGTCGGTGGAGTATTGTGATACATCTGAAACTTTTTATCTAAAACATCAACTGTTTTAATTTTCTCTTTCTCTCACTTTTGGGGTGACAAGTTCTTTCTTAGAAATATATCGTAGTATGTATCAGGCTACAAATCTGAAATATGAATTGAATGCTCTTAGTTTTTTGATGTAGAATGAGTTTAATGAAAATGTTTCTCTCTAACTCTGTGTATGTGTCAAGATATTTTTCTTCTAAATACCAACACACTTAAAAGAGAAATCACCAATAAAACTCGTGACTGTGAATAACAATCAAATATAGAAGAAATATAGAATCTTTTGCAGTAACGCTTAAGCTCCCACACAAAATCAGTTAAGGAACATATATGGTATTATCGTAAAGTTTTCACTATTCTACTAAGAAATAACTGAGTTACCTGGATAAAAATTATTTTGATTATTAATTTATCTTTATGTGCATGCGGTTGTAAATAACAGCTAATCGTGTTGATTCATTCAATTTCAGGAAATCATAAATAGAAGCAACTCGAAATATGGATGTGATAGAGTTCAATCTATAGAGTTCTAGAATAATGGCCTTCGAAAGGTCAAGGAAGGGAGGGAAAATGTATTACTCTGAAGAGAGGCTATGTAGAAAAATCTTACAAATATTAAATAAGAATTAAGTCTCTATTATGCTTTTCAGAAATAATTAAAGCTGTACGATAATAATTAAAATTTTCTGAAACTGCGGGTTACTTCAATCTACGGCTTCTTGAAACCAAACAAATCAACATGAATAACCACGATTTACAACAATTAATATGCAGAATCAATTCATTCAATAAATCTTATTCGGATGTCTCGGTTTTTTCTGATTACATATGTATAATAACTAAAATTTTATGTTACTCCCTCGTAAAAATACCGCAGTGTTTTAAATACAATCAGAATTGTATTAATGTGACAATTTGGTCATAAAATAAGTAATTAATGATAAAATGAAGTGATATATTCTCTTAAATTAAATAAAAAAAACACGAAAGAAGGTGAAATAAACTATTTTTATTGAAAGCCAAAGAAGTACAAACATTTTTTTTAAAAATCTATTAAGGTGAAGCTATTGACAGTTTTAAAAAATCACTAAATTATTGCTTTTACTGTGAAAGGAAGAAAAACATTCAGCTCGTGAGGGAAGAGACCATTTTCGTTTGCATCTTGATCGCAAAAACTTAACAAAATTTGCCGGGAAAAAAAACAGTGTCACTAGTTGTGGTACCTTTCTGACTCATTGACTAGCCATTGCCAGTGCTCACTCCCTGATCGTATCAGAACCCTCTAAGACACAAATCATGTTCATTTTTCTTTTGACAAAGTCTATGTAAGGTTAAGAAAGTCACTATCGCTATCAGAAGCGACCCAAATATGACTCGTTATGGCAGAGTATCTGTTCAAAAATCACTAACTTCGTGATGAAGAGTCACTGTCTCTTAGGTAAAGAGTCACTGTCTCTTAGGTAAAGAGTCACTGTCTCTGTGATAGAGAGTCACTATCTCTTTTGATGAAGAGTCACTA
>BMAW01058244.1:637878-653835 GCA_019974015.1 Nephila pilipes | reverse complement strand
CCCTCTACTAAGCGCCTAAGATATCTTACAGCTAAGTTAGAGTTAAACATCTAAATTTTGAACATAATAATTAAATTAAAAATTAAAAAATTCTATGCAAAGCTTTGTAAAGCACAGATTTAGCCACCCAAGGTGCGCCTTTTTTATAGTTAAATTACTCAATTAAATATAAGTATTAAAGTAAACAATAAAATATCGAGAAATGGACAAAGGTAAACTTTTTTGATATTAAAATTAAAGGAAACTATAAATTATTGAATTGAATATATTTAAGCTACATGTAATTAAAATTAAAGCAAACGATAAATAATTAAATTGAATGCATTTAAGCTAAATGTAATTAAAATTAAAGCAAAAGATAAAAAATTGAAAAGTGATCTGGTAAGTCAAAAGTGATCCAAATAAAACAGTAGCTCCTTCGGTGGCAAAAAATGGCTGCCTCACAGCTGTCTTAAAATTCTGAATAATGTTTTTTTATTTTCAAAAAAATATACATAAATTGATTCCAGTTTACATATGATTTACGGTAATACATAAATCGATAAATAAATAAAATACTTAATTTTTATATTTGTTTCACTTCAATCCAATAAAAAAATGGGGGAAATTTACTACGGCATATTTTTGAAAATTGAATTGATTAATGGTGAAAGCAAGTATCAGACATATGTTACATATATTTTATTTCAATCCAATAAAAATTCAAGAGAAATTTATCATGACATATTTTTGAAAATTAAGTTCACTGCTGGTGAAAGCTGAAAAAGTTGTAACGAGACCCTTTCTCAAAAATATACGCAAAAACAAAATTAATTTTTGAAAAGTGGTCAGGTACGACATTTATAGGATATAGAAAACAATAGCTCCTTGGGTAGCTAAAAATATATAAATAACAATAAATTTTTTGTATAATTGTATAAATCCTTTAATAGATTCAAACTATGTTATGATTTTTTTACCACCTGTCAATACTACATTATTAAAACGTCAATTATATTTGATTATGGCAGATTGCGGCAGAAATAACTCCCCGCTTTCTACTATCACAGTTTTGGCGCTAATTGCGCATCATAAACTGAGAACTGGCTTTGAATAATAGATGTATTACTGTTTCGGTAGCCATCATGGTGTGGAACGGTGAGTCTCGTGCTTTCGTGATAAAGGCGTATCTCAAAAATGGGGCTATGTCATCAGTTCACCGTAATTTGATCGAAATGCTATAGTTTCTGATTTCAAAACCATTTTGATATAGATCCGAAGTTTCCAAAGAACAAGTTAGGCTTTAAAGTGTAAACCTTTTAGCAGACCTCATAGCTTAAAGCAAGACATCAAACTTTTATAGCCTACAGGAAGTCGAATCAGTAAGACAAACCTTTCTCCGATTTCTGCAACGTTCAGCCCGTAGGCATGCTACTGCTACGGGGATTTCTGATCGTTGTGGAAGAAGAAATTTTCACTTAGACCTGAAGTTCCAACCTTACAAAATGATGATCGTGCAGGAACTTAAGACCCGTGATTTGGGCTAACTGCTGTGCATCATCTGAGGCTATTCTGCAAAATGTTCCACATGAAGTAATTCATCTCTCAAGTGAAGAAGCTCACTTCCCTTTATCAGGGTGTATAAACAAACATAACTTTCTCTATTGGGCTCCGAACAATCAAAAAGAAATCCATTAACGAAATCTCTACAGTAATCAAGTTACTATTACATATTTTGGGATTATAGGCCGATAATATTTAGAGGAGAATAGCAAAGCAGTTACGGTAACTTCAGTCGTTATGTGGTTATGTTACGTAACTTTTTGCATCCGAAACTGTGCAAGCATGGGGATTTGGCTGTGTGATTACAATAAGATGGTGCTACAAACCACACAGTCAGGGGGTATCTGAAGTCATAAGTCTACTAGAATAGACCACGAACAGCCAAAGAACTCAAAGCTTTTATCCGCCAAGAAATTGCGGCAATACCGCTAGAAATGACTAGGAGGGTAATGAGAAACTTCTGGGTGAAACTTCAGAAATGTGTAGAGAGTGAAAATCGATATTTGGACGATATAATTTTCAAAACGAAGTGAAGGTGAAAAATGAAATCGTAAATATTGTTTCGGAAAAATTCTTTTCCTATCTGTGGGTGTGTGGGAGTGAAAATCTATACCAACACGGAGGATAACGACAAATGACGATTTATTCGTAAATTTTCAAGACGACTACAGGTAGCACAATTTAGAATATAACAAATACACAAAACTTGCACAATTTAATGATACAGATACAGGAACGAAACACACATTAAGTACAGTCACAGTTATTTCAGCAACGTTCAGCTCACCAGTTAATTACTCTTCATTCCGACAGCCACCGCAGTAATATTCTGCACTTCCGGGACAAGTTCTGATGATTCTCTGCAGATACACGTTGGTACTTCACAAATTCAACCGGCACGTTCCACTTCAAGTGCCGACGGCGTTTAGTCGATTCCCCGATCGATCTCCTCTACAGAGTCTCCAAAGACAAGCTCTCCATAACAGTTCCACTAGATTCCGGTAGAATCTCCTCGGCCACGATTCCCCGTTCTACAAATCAGACTCTACGTGACAACTGATTCCGTACCCAGACCGATTCCTCCTCAGACTGACTCCCCGACTGTAGCACTTGGAGTATTCATACCTTTTACGAAAATTCATGAAAAGTCTGTAATGTTCTTCCCTATCGATTTTTCGTCACGGTTCCAGCACCTTCAAGTGCTTTCCGTTTGTCGCAAAAGTTACCAAGTTTCTCGCCAAATGGTCGCCAAATCCGTCACCAAGTGAAGGGATAATTGCTTAAACTCTCTTTTGTTACCTGGTGACATCTCTGTAAATACATTTTTTCCTGTATAAGAGCAGAGTTGCAGGGAAACATCAACTCATGTTCGTAACAATATTGTTTCTTCAAATTATGAAATAAAATTTTGAATAACACCTATTAATGAGTATATCTCGGATCATTTAGGAAGGCAAGTTGGACAGCCTACAAGTTTGGTCGAATTAAAGGCGCGTCAACTGTGGAACGAAATGTTGTAGGCCAACATATGGGACTTATATGCCTCAATGCATGAATGCTTGGTATCACACCATGCATTCATGCTAGAAATGGTCCAACAGGGTATAAAATCTTCCATTCATTTGTAATTTTTTCTAGTCAAGTACTTTTTAGTAAAAAGAGTTAGACCATATCTGAGAGTAAATTATTTGTCAACAAATATTTGATAAAATGAAAAATTTTACTGATCTCAACATACCAAAAACATGTATTCAACAAAAAAAATTATTAACGTTTCACGCACACACACACCTGAATATTTCAATGATTTTGAATATAGTCTCTAAATTCCCTTCGAAATTAAGATGAGAGTCCTCATGCCTTTTCTATAATGCTGAGAAAAAATAAAAATAATGGGGGTAATCTTAAATTAATGTACGAAATTTGAGTAATATTTGTGGCAAAAGTAAGTCAAGTCAACGATTCTACATCCATCAATATTTTCACATTAAAATAGCCTCAACCAAAAAAATTATAATCGTATTTTGCAGACATTGTTACACCATACAAAATAAATAATGTATTGTGAATTCTGTATTAAATATTTGACTACTTTTTAACCATACATGAAATAAATGGAGTTCAGAAGGAAAATGAACGCGTTTACACGTTTACAATAGAACAAACTGTGACAGATAATACTACGTGTCTATGATAAAGAATGAAAAGCAACTTAAGACATTCCTTTTACAGGAGGAAATAAGAAAAAAACTAACATTTATCGAATGCTTTGTAACAGTGATTATGATATCCAAACATGACCAAGCGCACTGATAGCTGAGAAGGTCATCAGTTTCGTAGAGGATGACCGAACAAAAATCATTGTAAAGAAAGCCTTCAGAGGGTCCAAAGTGTCATTTACGAACTATGGAATTGATTCTTATAAAACGAAAAAGATAGCAAAAGTAAAGAACAAGGTCGTAGAGGTATCACGACACAAAATAAGGATCGCAATTTAACACTTATAACTTGAAGAAATTGTAAAATGAATGCCACTTCATTTCAACAACATTCTTATAAAGCTACTGGCTCCAGTTTTGATTTAAATTATTCTAAATCAACTTCATAATGTTCCATTGGTTGTTCAGATATTTATGACTTACATTTTGTAAACGGTAAGCCACCGCACTTCCCAAAATAGGTGGATAAGGGAAAAAAGTAGATTTGAACGAAATAATGTACTCTTATGGATGAGTCCTGCTTTAGAGTACATCCTAAAAATAGATGTTGAAGAATGGATTCGCGAAAGAAATCTGGAAGAATATGACACTCGAAAGAATCTTGATTTTTTGTGCTAAAATGTGGTGTAATAGCAATGTATTTCTATCATTTACTCTTCAGATATCTGTGATTAATTCCATCTTTTGATTAACAACGCCAGAGAACATCGTGATCCGTTTTTTTCTTCGATGAAGGAATCTTTTGAATGGATTGGTCAGTAATGTAAAGATAAATATGTGTATTTGAAGTTTTCTTTGGATATGTAGTGATTTGCGTCTCAGTAACTTCGGATGAATTCTATTTTATAGACGTTGATGCCAAGTCACATCGGGCTCGGTTAATGTCCGATTTCTTCTTCGATGAATGAATCCTGTGAATGAATTGGTTAGCAATATAAGAATGATATATCTTCGGATATGTTGCTATTTACGTTTCATTATTTTGGGATGAATTCCATCTAATGAATGATAACGTCAGGCCGCATCGTCCTCAGTTGGTGGCCGATTTTTAACCTTTTGTATGGATTGGTCACCATATTCCACAGACATGAACTAAATCGTACATAATATATGAGACATTTTAGGAAAAAGCTTTATTTATCACTTATTATTTTCAGCAATAATTTAGAAGCTGAAAAGGATTGGAATAAAAGACTTCGGTTCTTCATGATAACTTAGGGATATAAACCTCATAATTGTGGTCAAGGAAAATAGCATCGCTTATTGAAAACGGATTTTTTGGCGGAAAAATATTACATGTTTTTGCTCATTTTAATTATACGCATGAATTACGTTTTTATTTTATAGGGGAATGTAACGATTAATTATTCCCTGTTCCCTGTATAATATCTTTTTCTCTACATCTTATACCCATGAATCGTATATGAGTCAACTAACCCTCATTAGATCTCTACTAACTAAACTTTCCCCTCGATTTTTATTCCCTATACCCTAATGATAATACCCTAATATACCTAATACCCTAATTGTTCTGATCATTACACTCTTTAAAACTGACATAAAGAGTCTTTAACAAATAAATTTGAGAACCATTGTTCCAAAATATTGCATATAAGTCAACTACCAATCCCATTCACATCAAAATCAATAGGACTCAGAAAACAACAAATATTTATAGGTCAGCAGTCCATGTGAAATAAAACTGGTTAAGAAGTATCCTTCCATTAATAATTTATATTCATTTATGCAGGGTAAATTTGCTGTCCAGATTAATGGCAACAGGATGGTAGGCTGTCTTTTTGAAAAAGAGAGTCGCATTAAATAAGCTGCATACATTTCCTTAAAGAATACAGAATAATAATACTAGGTACTATATATATATATATATGTGTGTGTGTGTGTGTAAAGAGAGAGAGATGAATGTATAATCAATAGCCCTTTAATTTTGAACTTTTTGATGCAAACTAGTATTGATAGTAAAGTTTTTTTATTATAAATTGACATTCATCGAATGAGAGGATGGAATGACATGAATTGAAAACCTTAGTGGATCAATTAGAGGATTTTTCATATCAATTTTGCAAGGAAATTATCAATAGAATCTATTTCATCCCCATCAGATAATATGTAAGCAAAGGAAGAGTTTTCTTAGCAAATACTCATAGTCGCTGTGGTCAGACATTCCACAGTCACTGCTACTATTAACAGAATCACCCTTATACAATTCCCAAGAAAATGTAAGAATGTAAACTACTTAAAATAAAACTTGAAACCTCAGTTATTACTTTTTTACATTAAATTAATAAAAGGATAATGTTTTGCTTCAAAACATAGTTATATAAAAGAATTTTTCATGAATTGTAATATATAATGCTCAAACGAAAGCACTCATTTTACAACGAATAAAAGCAGAAGGGGGGGGACGAAAAAAAACAGATAAAGTTTTTTCTTTTATCAGTTTTGCCATCTATGAATCAAAAAGTAAACTAGAATAAGTTATACGTGGTAATCAGAAATGTGAGCTTTGAAAATATGATACCAGCACCACATACAAGTAAATCATTCCATACACATAAAGCTTTATCAGTGAGAGGCGCAGACAAAATTGCTAAGTGGTTAACGTCTATTTAACATGGAACTTGTTTTTAAGGATAGCAACTTTATAAAGTGCATAATAATTTGGAATCAACGTCACACCTGGGTATATACAACTATTTTTAAAATTTGAATACAAAGAATATAGAGTTAAATTGACTATCGATGGACTACTAATAAATCTAATAACTTATTTCAAGTCTCAAAGTACTTCGTCAAAAATGGTGAAGTATTAAGATCTCTGGAACTCTCACACTATTCACTATTGCAATGAAGTGTTACAAAAACGTCCAAAATGCAAACACAATATATAAAAACAAGCATTAATAACCACTTGCATAAAAATATTATAAAAGCAAATAAGCTGCTTAAAAATAAAAATTAAGTGAAATAATATCGTCTGCTAGATAACATGATGAAGTTAATAAGTAAAACATGGAATATAGGGACAAATACAAAGTCCAGGGAAGAATCAAGGCATCTTTATTCTGCAGATACGACTCCAAACTTAGCATTAACAAAATTAAACATCCTTTTAAGTTTTGTATGGAATAAAATTAAATTCACAGCAAAAATAATTTCAGATCTATCAAGCGAATTATTGTATCTTTAGAACTAAGTAGAATCAAACATATTTTAACACCATTTTTTTTGTTTGTAAACATCTAATGGTTTTCTTCTCGGCACACTTAAATGATACAATGTATTCAAAACTTTTGCTATTTCTGGAAACTGCATTTTAAAAATATTTATCACATTTCCACTGAAATTTATCACGAGCGAGATAATTTTTCGTTTCTTGAAAGACTTTCTGTGTTAGGTTTTCTCTCATATGAAAGTCTAGATATTTGTCTTATATGAAAGTGTAGATGCAATTTTTGTTGTGTAAAATATAGTAATATGAATGTCTCTTATATGAATGTTGTCATACATCTTCCTCTTGATTTTAAAACGATGGTTAGTATTATTTAAGCCCATTTTCGAATTTAATTGCATCAAGGATCCGTATATTAATGTTACTTATCAAGTTCTGAAGGGGACACGGTACTATGTAAACAAATTATTTAATTAAATATTTATAACATAAAGTTGATATCCGTCATATTTGAACACATAAAATATGCATTTCGAGGAACAAAATGTCTACAGAGAAAAATTTATTTAAAATTGTAATATATATATATATATATATATATATATAAGATATTTCACCATTTAAAATTCTTATTACCGTTAAATCTTGACTATAATATTCACACGTGTATAATACACATGCTTGATTTGGCACTAAATTTTCGGGAAATATTAAAATTCGAATGTAATACGCCCACATAATTTTCAAAATTTTATTCAAAAATTGCACAAATATTTATTAACATAATTAAAATTTTCAATAAAAAGAAGCGAAAACGTCAAATTCAAAAGAAAAGACGAACAATACTTTCAAATTAATGATCTTAACCATTTTCACTAGAACACAGCTAATATATTGTTGTTGCATCCAAATCATAATTATTGGTGTCGTCGTAATATGCGACATGTACGCGTGTGTGACATGTACTGTAAGCTCCCGTTTGTGTAAAAGAACACCTGCGCAGCACGCGTGTTACAATAATCTCTTACAACTGCTGCACGTTCATTGTTCGATGTTTAAAAGCCCTTTTTTTAATGTTTACACTAATACAATACTCACTCTTATTTTTAAGGACCAAAATGTGGGGAAAAAGTGCGTATTATATTCAAGATTTCACGGTACTTCTGCAAAGTGTAAAATTTTTAAATAATTTTTCTTCTATTTCTTAGACATGCTTCCCAAAATTCTGTGAACGGGTTCGGCTTTTCTACTGTTAGTTACAGTTCTTTGAATTTTTTCCCCCTATCAGTCTCTACGGAACACCGTAAAAAACATCTACATCTAATTTTGTAGATTATAAAAGAAATAACTATTCATTTAAAATTTTACTCCCCCCCCTATGCATAGAATTATCAAACATGCTGTACATAATAACTAGAAAAAATTTCAAAACTTTATAATTACAAATGTAGCCATAGAATTTTAAATACACATGACCGTCATGAACAATAAAAAGTTGAGAATTAAATACACATGACCGTCATGAACAATAAAAAGTTGAGAAAAAAGTCAATGAAACAGTTGTGCACTCTGTTCAAAAAAATTTAAATGACTCGATAAATAATGTAACTAGATCTAAGAAGTTTTTAACATATATTGTGTGTGAGTACATAGGACACACACAAGGTAATAAACTTTTCGATACAAAATGAAAAAAATAAACTTTATTCGTATAAGATAATAAACTTTTTTCAATATTTTGGCTATTTTCAGGATTTTTACTATACCCTTATGGGAAATATTTAAGGATTTAACAAGAAGTGCTTAAATATTTCTAAATTTTTCAGAGATATATATTGATACGGATACTTTCTGTGAAGGAAAAAAAAATTACATGATTGTGTTTTTCCTTCCCATTTTCTCGTATATTGATAAATGGTATAAAGTAATTGATCCTTATTTTTAGTATCATTTATTAGTATTATACCAAGTAGAAACTGCTATTGTATCGAAATTTAAAGTGTTGATAAGAATTTTTTTTCAGGGAAAAGATGATCGCGAGAGTGAGAGCAGAATTAACCCTACATCGGAAGATGAGAATGGAGAGAAGGAATATCTTTTGCCGCTCTAGACGCTTCTTCGTCAGCCATGACAACGTGGATGAAACGGAGCAACAAGAGCTTTGTAACTGAACGTCTAATTAGCATAAACAGGAGAAATAACTGTTTTAAAAAATCATTTTATTATAAAGGCTAGTAAAAATAAGGAGGCTAATAAAGATTTAATCACTATATTTTTAAAGTTTATTTTTTCATTTGTTTAGTAAGATGCAATCAAATAAATAAGTAAAACCTTTCAAATTTAAGAATTTTTATTTGTTTTTTGCACTAGCTGTGCATTGCTAAAGTTTAAATATTAGTTTTCAAACAAGTATTTCAACGCTGTGTTACATAGATGCAAAAGATGTTTCAGAGCCATGTATATGTAACTACCAGTGTTGATTCGTGAGGTTTATGAAAACGAAATTAGTTAATGAAAAAAGGAACTCTTATTCAAAAAGCTTTAAATTGGTATTTTAAAATCTAATTACAAGTTTCTAAACAAAGCATTTTTATTTTTCTCCGTAACAAAAATAAATATTTGAATATTTTATATAAGATCATTTTCACATAATTGCTAAATGGTAATTTTTCTCAACGAATGTAAAAAAGTTAATTCCCTTAAGAGTATTAGTTACTGAAACCTTTTTTGATACGCAAAATTGTGTAAAATTAAGATTACATACAACAGAATTAAAATTTTTAAAAATATCTATTCAACTTTTTAAACAGGAATCACCACAGAATATGATATTTTCATTAATCTTTCTACAACAGTTTATTTCTCAAAATAAAATTGAAGGAAAATACTTTTTTTCAATGAGAATATACTGCAATAAAATGTTCTTGATATTTTGCAATTGCAATACGAACAGAAAGATTTTCTAAATACTAATGAACTTTAAAATAAATGAAAATAATGAGAAACAATATTTTACGCAAAAATAATACGAAGAAAAACCTCACAATTTCTCATATGAGCCTCAACAATCTTAATTCCAATATTTTGGATGCTTGAGCAATGAAAAAGAATTAGCAACATATCTTACATAGCATATGCATTAATTAGTAACTAGCGGATGAGTTATGAATTTTTTTAAAATAAATTTTACAACAAGGTGTTTGATATTAAAACCAGCAATTTATGTTCACAATTTATTTACATTTGTATTATATTCTATTTTAGAATTCAATATAGAATTAAAAATAGTCGTTTCGCAAAAAAAAAGTTTCATCTCTGAAATCGAATTCAAACATCAGATATTCTCCTTTAAATGATTAATATTTGGAACAAAAGTCAAAGCAGTTTAATGGAAGATATATTTCAATTACAATACTAATACTTTATACTCATGTTTCATAACAAAAGTATAAAAGTTAGTTTTATAAAATAAATATACATATTTTTAGCTTATCATTTCTACCACACAGTCAAAAAATTTATATTAATAATGGAATCATGCAATGCAGTTGCGATTTTAAATATCTTTATCAAACTTTAATAGAATACAATTGCAATAAAAATACTAGTTTTTGAATTCAGTTTTCAGGAAACATTTTACACTAAACTTAAATTTGTATATTAAAAAAAAGACTGGATTGAAACATTAAGAAATTTTTAATGAATTTTTTAGATTTGTAGAACAAAAATTAGCAAAAAATAGACGTTTATATGAGTAAAAAAATGAAATAATATATCAGTAGATAATTATAAGCCATACATAAAAATGTATGGAACATGAATATTAAGAAATTGTTGTAAAACTGATTACATGCAATGATGAATTATAAAGAAACACTTGATCACTAAAAAGTCATTCTAAAATGACATTTAAACAATTTTTACGATCTGAAACACAATATATCGGTGCAAATAACCATTCATAAATCGTGAGATTTTAAATTTTTAAAATAATATAACCCCCGAAATAATTCCAGTGCAGCAATAAAGATTTTCACTTATACGAAACAGTTTCATAGATTATTAAGAAAAAACTGAACATTTTTCATATGAATTATTAACTACATTTCCTTATTAATTATTATTAACATTTCCTTATGAATCAATATCTACAGATACAAGTATTAAGCAACATTCTTGAAACTTAGTCTCATTCTGGTAAATATTTGAGGTAGGATTCTTATTTTATTTATGTCCACGTATTTCTACCTAAATTTTCTGAAAAAGTTTGCTGTCAAAATTGTTTTGTGTATCTATCATCTGTTTTTTCAAGAGCTATAAAAATTAATGTAAAAAGTTTGCGAAATTGCTGGTTTATAATTAATTAAAAATAAATAAACAACATGACAAATATCTGTATTTTAATATGAATATCAGAAAATTATATATTTTGTTTTATTTACTTATACATTTCCAAGAAATGAAATAATAAAATAGCATGAATTTTATTTTCATTTTTGTTACCGAGAGAAATTTCCTTTAATCAATCTGATATTATATTCATAATCTATTTTACTCAAATCAGTTTAGATGTTTGCCTGTGTATGAGACGGAACCAAGCCCAAAGAGGAAAAGTTAAAAAAGAAAGAGACGCGGATTACATTGAAGAAAATCACAAATCAGGCAAGTACTGCATTGTCGATAGAAAAGGACCCTATATTTCCTCAATTTGTCTTATTCATTAATCGTTGAATTGTTCTAACAGAAAATGTAAGTATATGCCTTTAGTACCAAATCATTCACCAATTTCTAGCCAATTTAAAAGCATGACATATATTTGCATCATTTACTTTTTACAGACATTAATTTTCGTTGTATGTTGTAATCTGAAAAATTAAATTTTGTGGTAATTTTGCATTCTATATGGTCGCAAAATTCATGGAATAATTGCAAAAAAAAAAAAAAAAAAAAAAAAAAAAAAAAAAAAAAAAGAACAAATATTTATTATTTATTGTAGTGACGACTTATTGCGCACATGGTTCATAGAAATAGAAGAGAAAAAAATGCTAATACATCAGAGTAAAATTGCTATAATTTCCAAAATGACAAATCATCTAGTCTTAAGGAAATTAAAATTCACTGTTTCTAAATCTTTATTAAACAGAAATCTTCAATATCTCGTGCGCAAAGTCACTTTCTAAGCAATTAGTGTTTAAAAGCAGCGTAAATGAATTTTTTTTTTTTTTTAAAAAAAAAAGGAGGATTACAATTATTATTATTTTTATTTTAATTTTAAAATCATAAATATTCTTCTTCTTCTTCTTTTTTTTTTCTTCAAGTTTTTGATTCTGTTTTAATCTGTTTTTGATTTCAGTTGCTAGAAATAATATTTATTTTTTGGCGCAAAAAAATTAAAGGGGTACTAGGAATAATGATATTTTATTCTCAGACTGCTAATATAGTTAATATTTTTATTATATACTCTTGTTCTGCTGAGTTCTATATTTATACTCAGTAGTTCAAAATAAGATTTTTAAAAATAACCATTCACAATAGTTTTTGAAGCATTTAAAAACTAAATTTATGGGAGCTAATGTATTTAATTAAAAATAATTGAGATCGAAACGCGAAACGTCGTCAAACGTTCGGCAAAAAAAAAGTTATTATTTCACAAATTATTAATATAGCGTCATAGTTAGTTAGCAATACCATTAATATAATTTAGAATTATTTTTGTTATTTATTAAAAATAAATTAAATTTATTTTACGGTGAAATTTGAAAATCAAAAAGAAATCAACAATGAACAATTCTTTTAAATGGAAGTGCGTAATTTTTTTTTAAAAAAAAAACATTGAAAACTTACTTGTGGAGGAGCCCGAGTGGTGATCCATCAGAGCGGAATATTTCTCCATTCTAAGTGAGCAGTTATTTAACTAAACCAGTGGCAGAGCTAACCAATAAACCGAAATAGGCATTTAAAAGAAGGGCCGTAAAGTACCCTATTCGACGGATAGCCATTACAGTGGCAGACCCTATGCAAATGCAGGACGCGTAAATGACTCGTCGTGTTTTCTCAACCATGACTGTTGATCACTTATTTTGCACGGAACGAGCATTTTCACACTCCATTCCAATCACACATTATTTATTTTTTCATTTCCGCTGTTATCAGCACGCGATTTAGAACCAATAAAACTTGTGAAAAGCGTACGTCACTCGCATTTATATTTAGAGCGATTGAATACATATTAATTGCAACTCTCTCGAACTATGTTTGATGATAGTATGTGAAGGCAAATTAGAGCCAATGAAACTAGTAAAAAATGTTTGCCATTCATATTTTGTAGATGGAATTTATATTAATTCCAACTCTCTCAGATTATATTCGCTGATAGCGCATACACAAGATTTTGAGTTAAAAAAACTAGTAAAAACATACGTTATTGACGATGTTATTATGTATGTGTGGGTACACACACAAATGATTTAATATCAATTTCAACTTTCTTAGATTATATTCGTATTGTGAGTAGGTGCACTCGTTTTAGAGCCAACAAAACTAATGAAAAACGCACGTCATTCACATTCATATTTTGTACGTTTGATTATATATTAATTGCAACTCTCTCAGGTTATATTTGTTGATAGTATACTTACGAAATTTAGAGCAAAAAAAAACTAGTAAAAAATGTAAGTATTTCACATTCATATTTTGTAGACTAATTTTATATTAATTTCATCTCTCTCAGATTGTATTCCCTGATAGTGCGTGCATAAACTTTAAAGCCAATAAAAGCAGTAAAAAACATACGTCATTGATGGTGTTATTATGTATGAGTACTAATTAATTCATATTAATTTCAACTCCCTCAGATTATATTTGCTAAGAGTATATGCACGCGTTTCAGAGCCAACAAAACTTGCAAAACACGTACGTCATTCACATTTATAGTTTGTACGTTTGAATTTAAATTAATTGTAACTCTTTCAGATTATAGGATAGTATATACACGCAATTTGGAACCAGTAAAACTAGTAAAAAACATACGTTATTCACGTCCATAATTTGTTAACTATGAATTTTTTGTGCGGAGAACAAAAAGTAAAGACTGTGCTTTCCAGGGGTGCAGTGGATGTGCTATAAAAATGCATCGCATGTATGCATACGGACTTGAACTCAAACGAAAATTGGCTCTTTGTGCACGACAACTCGCCATTCCACAATGTAGCTGTTATTCGTAAGTTTTTGACACAAAAATGTAACTGCGCTATACTGTCGAACTAATCACTGGTCTTAGTACTAATAGATTACTTTTTGTTTCGAAAGTTGAAACTAAAGCATAAAGGACAACAATTTGACGATATCAAGCCGAATAAAGATAACATTACAGGGATAATATTCCAACAGGGTCTGGAGAGACTAGAGGATCACGATATATGGCTTTAAAAGTGCCATATGTCGAGTAATTCACAGAAAAATTATTTACACTGCTTTTTTTTCCCCATTTAACTTATGAGCTCAGTCCTAAGCCCTTTTAATCTTATTAAGTTGAAACATACATATTGTGTGTGTACGTGTGTGTGTTTTGTTTACCATCTTTATATAATATAATTCATTGAAGAGTGATGGTTACGTCTGTAATAACGGTATAAATACACATTATTCCAGTCCAAAGTATTAATTACATAATCTCCGTTTTTCCAAATTTTGCTTTTCTCTTACTTTGCTTTGGTTTAAATTGGTTTGATTCCTCAGTAGTATTTAATGATTATTCAGTATTTTTGTTTTTTAGATAGATAGTTTGATGTTTTTAAATAAATTTTAGAATTTTCATAAGAATTTTTCATTTGATATATTTGTAATTTGAATTTTGGTTATTTTTTTTTAAATTATATGGTTTTCCTTTTTATAGTCTCTTACTTTACAATAGGTGTTTCAAGGTCACAAATTTTTTCCCACTGCCGTCTGTAACAGCAGTTGAGAATAGACATCACACTTTTCCCCCCCCTTCGTTATATTTTCGGAAATAGATTTTTAATGAAAACGAAATTTTTAGTTTCATGATCATCATTGGTTTTTTTTTTCCAAATATGCGTCATTAAAATATTTGTTTAAAATATGTATAACATTTTATAAATATTGTTAACATGTAATTAAAAACATTTAATTTTCTTACACCTTTGTATAATGAAACTAAACAACTCATTTGAACTTTTTAAATTAAATAAATATGTATATGTAGGTATTATATTAATATTTTATAAGTATATGTTTTAATAATTTATATACTTTCATTTTACAAAAATTATCATTTTGAAAAAAAAAAAAAAAAGAAGAAGAAGAAACACGCGCGTTATATGTCATTATTTAAAATAGTCTTTACATTTTACATAAAACACGTGAAAAGGCAAAAGAATTTAGATCTTAACTGAAGTGTTGAAAATAAATGATGTTGATGCTATATTAGTCGTTTCCATGGTAACCGATGGAGGAGAAACGAAAATAAGTGACTTTGACTCTCCTATTATAAAATAACAGAATAAAGTTATATTTATTTATGTTCTAAATTATTTAAAAACGTTTTGTGCTTATAATATTTACGTTATTTATTTATTTTGTGTGTGTGTGTGTACCACCCAACCAAATTGTCTCAATCAAACTCTCAAGAATCAAACTACAACTTTCTCTCCAGCAATAAATTCTCCGTTTCTTAAAATCGCGAGTGTAAGGGTAACATTGAGATTCCCTTTTAATTAATGAATTAACAAAAGTCGAGAATTTCCTCTTTCTTCCCAGGCATAAAAGCAGTCACTGACAGAGAACTGGTCTCTTTCAGATTTCTTCTCTCTGCTGAATTTGCTGTTTGAGCCAAACAACCTCGCGTTTTTTAGTTCGTCATGGCTTGGAATTATAAATGCATAAAATGCTCCAAAATCATTTAATAAAATCAAATATTCCTTTCTAGCTACAACTGCTTGATTTTTCAGAATATCAACATCAATTATAACATCTTCGAGAGGTTTA